>CAMOHE010056055.1:35805-49137 GCA_946598075.1 Artocarpus hirsutus
TGGAAATAAGAACCTCTTAAGGGAGGTTTGAGGTTCGAACCCAAGGGACGCGAAAGAAATCCCTGAGGGGCCAGAGGGGACAGTACGGATGAGTGGGCGGCACGGGGATGGTCTACCAATAAGAGCCACAAGTCCGGGGGCCCCGTAAGGTGGGTCCTATGGAGGCTTGAGAGAGTACGTCCGGGCCGAACGCCACAGGAGATATAACTCTTGATAACGTAGACTTGTTCTTCATAGATATGGAATCTATAGCTCTTCTTTAGGAGTAGTGATATCCTATTATATGTGTTATCCTGTAATTGAAAAACTGGAGCGCTCAACCATTTGAATACATAGGTGTAACCGAATGGTATACTGTCTTTGGATGGTAAGTTTTTCGATGATGAGATAATGGAACGTAAGATAAAAATAATCAGGAAGGTAAGACAAAACTTGTCCTTAAGCGGATTATGGATAATCCTATAGGGATATGATACATTATGATATGTCATGAAGACCTAGCTATACGGGCTTCGTAATTCTATATAGTTCAAGAGTACAGCTCTAAACTTTTAGTGGAGTAGCATTGAAGTTGATAATTATGAAATGTATATCTTGGATATTGGGTTTCATAATTATCGAGAGCTTGAACTATATAGGTCCATCAGGTCCCCTTTGCTAGCTCACAAAATCCTGTAACAATACGGCGTGTTTTTCTAATACTTGGTGACTTATGTTAGATTTATTAGATTGATTGAAATTCAGAAGAATCAAATAATTCATGTCTATTTATCAGTTGAATTAATTTTATGACAAAATTAATTCAAGATAAACTTGTTAAATTATTGGGATCGGATAATTCTTGTCTGTTTATCAGTTGATTTATTTTTGAATAAATTAAATCAAGACAAACTTGTAGAATTATTAGAAATTCATTTATTTTCCTAGAAATTATCTAGATAAAGTTGTTTTAATTAGATAACTTTTCTATTGGATTGTTTGAATTTAAACTGAGACTTTATCCTATAGAATCTCTAGTGAAAAATAAAAGATTCACTGAGATTATTTTTTGACAATTCGGCATACCGATCTTTAAGTTCGGCCTACCGATGGAGCAAGTTCAGCCTGCCTATGCTCAAAAAAAAGATCACACCTTTTTACGCAGATTTCATCAGATATTGATCCGAATTTGATTCTGATTCTAATTTTTGAGACCTTATCTGATAAGGATTGACCCTAGACCCAACCTCTATAAATAGGGAGTGAGTCTCATAAGTTATTTAGATCAATTAAGAGATTAAGAGTGATACTTTGCTGGTGAGATCTGAAATTCCTTGAGAGCTCTTGTTCATAAATCACGAACACTAACTTTAGGTTCTCTTAATTGGTTGGAAAGAGAACCACCTGGTGGAAGAGTTGTACGTGTGAGCCCACACTCACTCAGATTGTGGATAGAGAATAACAAAGGAGGCCAATTGGTTGAGATCCTTCTGGAACATTATTTCTCTTCACTGATTACAGGAGCTTTTCGGCACACAAAGGTTAGTAAGATCTAGTTAATTTACGCATATAGCATGTCAAATTTGTATTTTAAAAAAAAACTCTGTTATAAAAATTTTAAAATTCTACTGCATACTATTTTTTCAACAGTACCCTCTTTGCGCTTTGATCTTCATAGGACTACAAACATCATTATAACAAGTTCTAAAACTCCTATTCGATTGCCTTAGACCCGAATGGTTTTTTGGTCATTTTGACATCCAAAAAAGATTCACATTGTAGTATAGATTCCATCTCTAAATGGCTTAAAGGTCCATCCTTTACAAACATTTGAATCCTACTAAGGCTTATGTGACCTAATATTAGTCATATTAGAGTGATAAGTTTTAAGCCTTTTAAAGTTATCATTAATCTCAGTATTCAACAATAACTCTATCTTAGGTCTAATAAAATAAAGATTATTTTGCAACCATCCACTACAGATAAAATATTTGTTTTTACAAATCACAAATTTATTATTAAAAGAAATTAAATAAGAATACTTGAATAAACAAGTGACAAAAATTAAATTCCTTTTAAGTTTAGGAACATAAAAACCATCTTGCAAAATTAAACTCTTATAACTATTAAAATAAAGGTGCACGTCTTCTACTGCTTCAGCCAACACTAAGGTCCTATCACCCATCCATAATGTGAAGTGCTTATTCAACATTCTTCTCATTTTGCTTGAACCCCTATAGAGAAATGCAAAGATGATTAGTGGGCCTAGAATCTATAACCATAGTATCACTTGATTTTTCAACTAAACATGTTTCAATAACAAGAAGTTCACACTTACCTCTTTTTGCTAGAAAGTCCTTGCAATTCCTCTTTATATGCCCAATCTTCCCACAGAAGAAGCACTTGACTTCTTTGGGTTCCTCTCCTTCTTCTTCTTCTTCTTCTTCTTCTTCTTCTTCTTCTTCTTGCCCTTGGTTGGTGGAACTTATAAATTCTCGTTCTTGGCATTTTGCTCCTTTCCATTCCCAAAGTTGGAATTAGAACTTGATGCAACCACCATGTTTGCCTCATCACTAGCAAGTGTATCCTTGATTAGGTTTTTGAACTCCTATAACTATTTCATCAGCGCTATTAAGGTTACATCTTATCTATTACTTAAATTATGTAAAGCTCTAAATAGGATGAACTCTTTAAAAAGAGTACCAAAAACCATCGTCATATGTAACTCAGTATCGATATCAACTCCATGGGTTTGAGCCTCAGCGTGATAAACTATGACCAATATCATATGCTCCTTCATAAGTGTCCCCGGTTTCTGTTTAGTGGTGGGCTTAATCGTCAGCATCCTTTAAGTGATCATATGCCTAGATTTGTTCGTTAATGGATTTGCCGGGATAAATAAAAAACCCAACAACTCAACAAACCCAATTAACCCACCAAACTTAACCCAAGATAACCTGAACACAACAAGTAATTCAACCTACCCCAATCCAACCCAAGGTTTCATTGGGTAGGTTTGGGGTGGGACAAACCCACCCAACCTGTTTATATATATATATATATGAGTACAAAGCATTTATACTATAAATTTATGATTTTAATATACATATTGCACATATGCAAAACTGAAAAATACATTTTGACATGTTCTTGAATTATTTTGGTTTTTCTTACTTTTTGATTTTTTTGATAATTGTTCTTGCTTGGATCCGCGAGAAGTTAGCAAATGAATTTTGACAAAAAATATATATGTATTATTTGTTTTGTGTTTACATTAATAAATGAAAGCTTATTATGTTTCATGTCAAGAGATGGATTTTGTATTACAAATATAGAAGATGTTTGAATGGATATCCTTAGAACTTAAGATTGACAATCATGCATTATATTGGTTGATGTTTCTTTAGTATTTTTGTTGTATTGGTTTCTATTATGGTTTATTTGTAGTTTATGACTTAATGTCTTTGATTTGAATTTGTATTGTATAGCCTTTATCTTTATGTTGATTTTAACTTATTGAGACAATTTTAGATCTTTACAATACTAATATCTTATGAATTTTAGCTTTTTAATTCATTTTGGGTTACATTGTTTCTTTTGATTGTTTTTTTCTTTTTTATATTGCTCAACCTGACCAACCCACCTAAACTTTAATTGGGTGGGCTGGTTTTCAACTTTGAGTTGATTAGGTGGATCAACTTTAAATCAACCTACCCAAACTTTAATTGGGGGGATTGAGATTTTCAGAAAATACACCCAACCCACCCAATGTTTACCCCTAGCCGATAGGAGCAGGAGGAAAGGGTGTGATTAGCATGAATTTTAGTTTCTCAAATGATAAGACAATATTAAGGTTCTAAATACTTCTAGCCATTTAGTGTACTTTTGTCAAGTATTGAAGACAATGCGTTTTTAGACATGTTTGATGTACAATAAAGATGTATAAACTAAACATAAGCAAACATGTAATAACAATTTCGTAAGATAATTTAAACATATAAGCAAACATATAATGTATTTCTGTGTCAAAACATTGAAAAAATCACAACCTTACAATGATAATTCCTAACTTAGAATTCAACAAGCTGCCTAGGGAGACTTATCAAATTCAATTAGAGATACGGATCCCATCTACTTAGTATATATCATCTAAGACTCGTTTTGTTCTAGCATATACTAATAATTGCTTTCTTTGATTATTAATTTTATTAACATAACTCATAAGGGAGAATAATAATAAAAATCAATCTTGAGTGTTTAACCATTATTTCAACAATTTGATCCATGGTATGTAATTGTCGCCTTGGGGTGAATGATGATAAAACATGCTGAAACAAATTATACCTTCAAAGATCCAAGTTGGTACATGATGCATCCCTTCTCAAGGGTAGGAAATATCATGTGTTATTTATGGACCAATAATTGATTCCTTAGGTCCTCTTTTTTGAAAATCTTCTCACACTCAATAATTTAGAAGACATGATTTTATGTGAAAATATGCATGAACAATTTTTAATGAGCAGCACTCCTTATTTTAATGACATGTTATCAATATACATGGCAAAACATATTAGAAAGCAAACAAGCAACACTATAAACAAAGCTACAACCAATATAATAAATAACCATAATATTATGTCTCCATCCTAGTGAAAAGAAATAAAGATTACAAAATTTTAGTTGAAACATATTATCGATTCTTCATCTTGTATCTTCTTGTTGTATCATTTTCATGTAGCGTCCATCTTTAAATTTTTATTTGGTAGTTATTATAAAAAAAATTCAAGTTTTTCTCAAAATTGTTTCATTAAAATAAAAACATCACAAAATAATTGAAAAACTTATCTCTGCAATCCGACAGTCAACCTCCTAACACAGGGGCCGGTCGACCGACTCTGTCTGACAAGATGGCTGTTTAGCCGTAGCCAGTGGACCGTACCCTATATAATGTGGTCAAACTTACTATCATAGACCAGACCCGAGATTTTGTTTTTTCAATTATTTTATAGTTTTAATTTTAATAACAATTCAAAAATCTCGTGAAAATTTCTATAAACATAGAATATAGATAAAACTGCAATCATCTCTATGTTTTAGATCCATCTTCATTATTTTAATAGAAATTTACAACTAAAACTTATACCGTTTCTGGCTTACAAAATTTGCATAAAAAATAAAATAACAAATCCTAGGCAGTGATGATCAACTGCCATTTAATTATATAAAAAACCTAAATACACATTCTAACCTCTAAGGAACCATAACGGAAAAAATTAATTGATGAAAAAAATATTCATAAAAACAAAAATTTAATTAACAATAATTAATTAATAAACATTTACCATATAATCTCATAACAATATAAAAATATATAGAACCCTAGAGTGCCAACTCTCTAAACAAATTCAATTCAAGCATAAGAAAGAATAAGATTACATAATTTATGTACATAGTATGATCACAAACTTTGTAAAACCATGTCTCTAATACCAATTGTTGGAAAACCAGTGTGCAGCAGAATTTCAAAATTTTTTAAATTGAAATCTTTTCCATAAATTAGTTAGACGTGCTATATACGACAAATTAATAATAGATTTTTCACACCTTCTAAAATCAGAACAGCACTTCTAATAAGAAATTGTGTAACAGAATTGCTACTAAGAATCGCGTTTGGAAGAGCCTTAACAACTTGTCTTCTTTACTGTTCTCTTTTCAGTGACTGAAATGTAAGTGGGCACACATCCTTCTATTCTCCTCTTGGTAACTTCTCCCCACTATCACAAGAGAATTATAAGAATTACTATTCTCTCTGTTAAATGATAATTCTTTAGAATAATAGAGTTTCTCTCTAGAAATCTCTTTTTGAACCTCTCAAGTAACCTGTCTTAATCATCGTAACCTATAGGAACACGTTTCCAATTTATGGAGGTCGGATTGAACTCATTTATGTCATATTAGGCTTCAAAATTTCAATTTTGATCAAATCTTGTAGCTAAAAAAAGCGTTCGACATCGGTCATTGATTTGACAGGGGTGGTCGACCACCCTATACTAGGGGCCGATCGATTGAGCAAATGTGGCATGCTCCTGCCACACGTTTTTTCGGCTTCGGAGATCTACCTAACCCACTTATTTGAACTAATTGTATAATTACTATTTTATTTGACCCGAGTATCTTTCATAGAGTCCCAATTTTATTCAAATTACCTAATACATATGTTATCTAATTAGAACAGTTGTATATTGATAATTTCATATCCAAATAAAATATATATAAATAATTTAATATGTTTTTTTAAATTAATTCACAAAATTAATTTAACTCATAAACCAACATGAATTAATAAAGTCCAATTAGCCAAATTTTAAGCCAATCTAAGAATTAACATAAGTTATTAATTTGTTGAAAAAACACGCCGTATTGTTACAGGAAAATATGTGAACTGACAAAGGAGACTTGATGGATATATATAGATCAAGATTTAATAATTATAAAATAACATATCCTCGACATGTACATGTTATAATTATCAACTCTAAAGCTATCTCACTAAAGTTTAGAGCTGCACTCTAGAACTATATATAAATTAATAAACTCTAATAAGTTAACCATCTATGACATATCATCATATGTAATATTCTCATAGAATATTCAAAATCAGCTTAAGGATAAATTCGTTTTATTTTCACGATTATATTTACCTTATGTTCTATTATCTCATCGTTGAAATACTTAATATTCATAACCAATACAAATAGTGTACCATTTGGTTACATGTATGTATCTAAATAGTTGAGCACTCCAATATTTAATTACAGGAGAATGCCTATAAGAGAATATCATTAATTCTACAAAAGAGCTATGGATTCCATATCTATAAATAACGATTCTACTTTATTCAAGAGTCATGTCTCCATTGTATCGATATGCATAACTTTAATTAATTCAGGATGTCATCTTTTGGTACATCAAAAGACACAAGTCAAGAATACTGACTCATTGATTCATTTTAGAATTAAGATGTAATACATATGATTGTCTAAAATAAATTGATTCATTCAAATGAAATTATTAACTAAACCAATTCATTTTTAGTTCTGATCCAATATACTACTACCAATGACAATATACTAATGTCTCCACTTGCAGAGTCCCACTTTGACAACTAAGACAAGACATCTCTCGTTAAAGATGTAGACAACATAACAATCTTAATATGAATAAAGTGTCCAACGTTATTCCCCCGATTGCAGACCTTTTTATTATTTAGACTATCACCTTAAAATTCATGTCTTTTGTATACTTTGTCCATCATATGTAGGATTTTAAAGGTTCACCTTAATAGCCTTATAATTTTCTTTGTTTATCATACATTTAATATAAATGAATATAAAGAAGATAATATTTGATATATGACATAAATAATTTTTTATTGATTAACTATTACATCATTTAATCCTTAGAGTACCTAGTTTATAATAACCTTGAGAAGCAATTTCTTCACCTTATTCATGTCTTTTATCCAACACAAGCCTTGAATTACAGCCGAAAAAGGCTTGGTCGCATACTTGTACGCTTCTCCCTCAAAATTATCCAACATTTCCACGCTAATCTCACCATGCCATCCTCCCCACAGAGGGAAGTGATCAAGAAATTAACCACACACCGACGAACCACTCACCCCTTCTTCTCCTTTGCCAATGTGTAAACCAAATGGGCATCTTTAGCCCTTTTTGCCTTGCAAAGCCACGAGGTTATCCTACCAACTTTCTCACCATTGCCAGGCACTCTCTCTGCTTCAATCGTCTTCTGACAAACCAACCAAGCCCAATCCAACAATGAGCAAAATACGGACCATAAAAACCCCAAACTTTTCAAAAACCTCTAGGAAGCCTTCCCTTTACCCAACTTAGAAAACGAAGCTACAAATTCATTGAGAATTTCAGTTTTCAGCACATCAATTCCATTCTCACCAATCTCCTTCACCAAATCCCACAATTAATAGGCCTTTCCTCTTAAGACTGGCGTCACATGTAGCTCTAACTAGTGAGTCTAAAACACCTGGTTTTACTCTAATCTTTGGTTTTTTCTTCAAAGCCAAAGTGAAAAGGTAATCAAATTTTCAGCCAAAAGTTGTGGAGTTTGTAGTAGTCTTATCATGAACTCCTTATGAAGACTCAAATCCATGTCCTTGAATCTGGATTCTAGAGAAAAAGACGACCCATCATAAAAAATTCTACCCCAAAGAAGAGGCAACAATTCCTCCAACTTCTCGGCATTGTCTTCTACATCCTCGCTCACGAAAGTTTTCAAATGAGAATTTTCGATGTGGGTAGCATCGCCAATTTCGCCTCCAAAGGAAGGTTCTGGAAGCTGCTCTGCCTCCAAAGAATCGGAGTTATCGCCAAGGATGTTTGCCGGAGTTTAGGAGAGGAATTGAGGGGAAAAGGCTCGCGTTTTGGGGAGGGAAATTTGATGGTGTTTTCATGGAGTTCTGACAAGACGCTTGCAAGCTGATGATGATGATTATGATAACGAATGTCATCTCAAGAGATGAGAGGCTCTTGCAGCCATAACCGACCTCCACACCGAGCTGGTCCTTGGAAGACTAGGCAGAAATAGAGTGGGTTTAGGGTTCAGGGACTCTATTTTCTTAACTTCTCTTTTCTCATGCGTCCTTTTGTTTTTGCTTTCCATTCCTTCTTAGATTCTATTTCTACATATGCACCACAATACAGCAATAGGTTGCCATAAAATAATTGGCCATTAAACTTTTAATTGTGACAAGTTATATTATAAGGTTATAAATCTGTAACAAATTATTCTCATCAATAGTAATGTTAGTTCTTTGATAAAAATTTACCTGTGATTTTCATACGAGTTGTTAATTAAAAGCATATAAATGTTAGCCTAAAATCTTATACTTAAAACAAGGTTAATTTAAAATTTTTATTTTGATAAAAACTTAATTAAAAATATTAATCATAATAAAACAAAAATAACCATTCATGTCAACAATTAACCATTTATATGCAAGTTACATGTCAATTTTAATATAAAAAAAAAACTAATATCGTTATCAATAAAATGTGACTTATTACAGATTTGTACGTTCAACTTACAACTTATTTAAATTAAAAATTTTGAAAATAAATTATAAATGTGCAATAAAGTCAAGGAGCAATGGTAAAAAAACTCAAAACAAAAACCAAAACAGGAATACAACAGTAGGAAAGGAAAAATAAATAAAATAAAATAAAATAAACAGCACAAATCATATCGGCACTTGTGTAATTATTTTTCAGCTCCTGTAGAAAGTTGAATTGAGATACAAAAAGTTCTAGTGCACTTGTTCAAAGAAACAAAACCGCTTCCAAATTGGGTAGTCTTTATATTGCCAAATTTCCTTCTCACAAATAAGCAGTTGTGTGAAGCGCCCAAATTTAAACACTCTATTTGTTGATGCTCTTATATTATCGTGGTTTTTGTTCTGGGATTAACTAACAATAATAAATAGCTTTTCATTAGTGTTTATATGATGCATAAAAAAAACACTTCTTAATTTAAAAAAAAAAAAGAGTTCTAAATTTATTTTATTAAATAAGTCAAAAACTCTTATTATTATGAAAAATAATATAATACAAAGAGATGAATAAAAGTTATAATTTGTGATTTACGTATAAAAGAATAAAAAAATAAATAAATAAGTTTTTTATAAACACCTTATTTATAAGCATTAAAGAGATAGCTTGGTACTAAAAACAACTTATTTTCTTCCCTCAAAAAAAAAAAAAAAAAAAAAAACTTATTTTAAACCATTCTAAATGAGGCCTACGTAACCACACTTAACCTGGTTGCAGTAGCCAAAAGAAACCAAAAACAAAGAAAAAACAATATTTCTTTAGAAATTTAGAACTAAACAACGCGTTTATATCTGCAATTTCAGACTGCACACTTTCTTTCGTCTCTCCAAGGTAAAAAGCATGTGAAAGGCCTATTGGTTTAAACTCTAAGGGCTGTACAAACTCTCCTATACCTTTAGTAGTGATATAAGGTCGAAAGGGAAAAAAAAAATCAACCCAAGTTTTTCCTTCTTTTTTTCTTTTCTTGCATATACATCTCAGCTGGATCATATTAGTCTATACTTTGGTCAAACTGTTCTTGTAATTATCTACTGTTGCCATCTACTTTATCCTGATTCATTTGTTGTTAGCAAGTCTATGTTAACTTTTTGTTTTTAATATGGTTCAGTTTTCACTTTTTTCTTCTCTCTTTTAAAGGGTTTTGCATAATGATTTCTCTCTGCTTTTAGTGCCAAGCAGCTTCCTCTTTTCTTTTCTTGAAAACCAGGAGTAAGTTCAGCAATGTGACCTGTTGCTCTACTTCCATGGGAATGTTCCTGTCAAAAAACAAAAGACTGGTACAAATGAGAAAAAAAAGAAATGGTTAAACCTTCAAGAAAGATATGTAAGGACTGAAGGTGTAACAATGTTGTTGTTTAATATACCTGACTATGTTTCAATGACCCTGTTAAGCTCGTGTCTTCGAAAAGATTCTCGCATTTGATTTTCTTCAACAAACCAGAAGATTTATCATGGCCTTTTATCGGTGATAGTTTGAACTTTACCAATGGTCGCTGAACAGAAGGATCCACCATTTCCCTTGAAACACTAGCAGCTGTTGCTTGCAGTTTCAAGAGATCACGAATGTCTTGAACAATATTTGGCGCATTGCTTCTGCAAGTAGGTGAATCGCTTGGCTTAACATAATCGACTCTTCCCACGCTCTTTACAATATTTGGCTCCTTGCTTCTGCAAGTAGATGAATCTCTTGGCATAACATAATCGACTCTTCCCACGCTCTTTCCTCCTATCATGTCGATTTCCATATCCTCTATTGCATTGTCATCGTCCATGTTTTCATCAGTTGGATATGAACATGTCAAGGAGCTAAGCAACTCAGGGAGCTCCTCCTCACCTGGCTTAAGAAAGACTCCACAAAAGAAGTTCTCCGCCTTTGACAACAAAATATCTGAGAGGGAAAAAAAAAAAAAAAAAACAAACTTGGATTTCCGGCAAGCTTGTAAAAGATGAGAGCCTATGTGGAAGAGAGCGTGAATTTCAGACCATATAAATATGGTGGTTAAAAAATGAACCTGACAAAAATCTTATGGTTTAAAAATATTTATCTTCGGTACCTTTGTAATAATATTTCATAAATTAAAAAAAAAAAAATCCTTCATAGCTGTACACTAAAAGAAAGAAGAAACCAAGAGAAAGTCTATTCTGACGGGCATGAATGAATGTAATTACAAGTAAAATGCACGCTATATCTAAAGGCAATTGTATATACATGATAGGTAAGACATGATCTAATATATCATATCATAGATGGTAGACCATGAAGCGAAGTAATTGAGAAAACATTACAAACAAAAAATTCTACTTATTACCCTTAAAAAATTGACAAAGGCATAGTCATAGAAATAAAGATGCAACTAAATTACTGGTGGAATAAAAAAAAAAAAAAACAGTTGACTTACTCTGAGAATCGACGTTTAGTTGTTTGGATGTAAATATTAGCAACTCAACATCATTAACATAACCAAGCATGATTGAGCTTTGGATCTCCATGCGTTCAAAAAGATGGCCAAACTTCTCTCTAAATCTACAACAACTAATTAAACATAAGAAACTTGTTCTTGAAGGTTGTAACAACACATCTCCACTAGTTTAAGATATAGGAAGCCAAGATTTTTAACATCACCTTTCCATGCTGTTATCAGCAGGGAAAAAGTACAGTGCAATATCTTGAAGATCAGGACAACCATCTTGAAAGAGATCAGCCCAGAGACGAAGCCGAGGAAGCATCTGAAGTTGGAGAATTGGAGGCATCTTAGTCGAGAATTCACAGGCTTTCTTGTGGACTTTGCAAGGAGGTTGTGCCTGGAACCCTTCAAGGACTTCACATGTACTAGTACTGTCAACAATGCTGAAGCCTCCCCTGGAGGACAACGAAAAAGAGGAGCTAAAAACATTTAGGGTGTGTCAAGCTAAGAAATTTATTTTAGCGGGGACACCACGAAATAAAAAAGAGAATTTTTTTCATTAGATGGTGTCATGGTTATAGATTCAATTATTGGGATCGGAGCACAAGTATAATCTTTCTCATGATAAAGGGCAAGACGAAAATTATAAAAGATTCAAATATGAACCTTGAAATGTTAAAACTTGAGTGGGGACATAAATGAAAATTATCAGAAAAATTGGGTACAAAACTTGAAATATCAAACTGCTTTAAGTGAGGTGAGAAATGAGAAGTCCCACAAATAAAACAGAGTTATTAAAAGAAACCATTTTCACTTATTAAGGAATGAAATTTAAAACACTGGGACTTATAATTGAAGTTTTTTTTTACGTCAAAAAAAAAATTGAAGAGTTTTGAAGCAAAACAGAGGAATAAGTTACCCACTTCCAAGTTGTGTGTAGAGCAGGAAGATAAGAACGGTAAAGGTCAAAATTAGGCGGAATAATTGGCAGGTCTTCTTCTGGAACATTTGAATGATTATGTTCAGCAACATCATCAGTGTCACCACCTTAATAATAAACATTGGATGAACAATCAGTAATTTAGTACAGGCAATTAAGTTACCAAATAACCAAAGTGCAGACCCCAAATCCAACATTTTAAGCATCACTCACAGCTCATCAACATAATGTGAAAGGATTAAAAGGTCTAGAATACATACTATTTTCCATTCTTTGCTTTGTTTCAATACAATTGAAGTTTGAATATGATTCAATTGACGTCTTATCCCAAAAAAAATATATAAGCCATACTGATGCAAAAATCATACCATATTGCTCCTCATTTTTGCCGCTCTTGCCAAAACCCAAAAAAAAAGGACAAATATGTAGCTTCCAGTGTACTTAAAAAAAAAAGAAAAGAAAAGATTAATAAAAATCTTAATCTATGGAATTATGTTACCAGCTTTGATATCAAGTGGTGTGCGTGGTGTTTCCGCCAGTTCCTTCTCCGTCTTCTTATTTGAAGTTTCAATTTCTCTGGAGAGGATTAATGCATCCACCGGTTGTTTCCCAGCAACGTGTTCTTCATACGGTGAATGCACTGACGATTCCAGTGCACATGGTGCTTTTGCTTGTTCTTTCCCTGTCTTCTTATTCAAAGTTTCAACTTCTCTGGAGAGGATTAAAACATCCACCAGTTGTTTCTTGGCAATGTGTTCTTTATGTGGTGAATGCGTTGATGACACCACTGCACAGGGTGTTTTCACCTGTTCCTTCTCTGTCTTCTTATTCGAAGTTTCAACTTCTCTTGAGAGAATTAAGGTAT
>CAMOHE010056056.1:0-13912 GCA_946598075.1 Artocarpus hirsutus
TGATGATGATGATGTTCATGAAATGTTTTAAAGTTGATGATGATGATGTTTATGAAATGTTTTAAATTGTGAGAATTACAATGTACTTACTAAGCGTAAGCTTATTTAAGTTTTTCATCATGTTGCAGATAAGGGTAAGAAAGTGATGGAATAGGCGGAGGACACTATGATGGGCGTGTGAGCTAAGGAAGATGGTTGCAAATGGAAGAACGCTAAGGAAAGGAGTTTTTAAAGAATCATTTTATGATTATTTTCGTTTTGAGTATGTTCATATATTTTAAGGATATATAATTTTATAAATTTTGTGAATGTTTGTTTACTGTATTTTTATAAAGTTTCCTTCCGCATTTGAAGTTTTAAAAACTTGTTATCAAATTTTTTTTTTAAAAGGTTCGGCCTGCCGACCATACTGGTCGGACTGCCGAAGTTTTTCCAATCAGCCTGTCGGTTGCCAAGCATCGGCCTGTCGATCTTGTAGATTTTGAAAACCCTATTTTTGCAAGGCCTCGGACGGCCTGCCGATGGGTGACCTTCGGCCTGCCGGTTAAGTTCGGCCTGCCAAAGTTGAAAGTTCGGCCTACCGGCCGAGACATGTTCAAAGAATTTTGTCTTTTGTTTTTCAAGTGCCATTTAAGTTTAAATAATATTAGCAAACTATTTATACAATGTCTATGGGAAAAACAAATTGTTTTAATTAAGAAAGATTATGATTTCTTATAATTAGTATTTGTATATTTCTGTATTCAATAAAAAAAAAAATGTATGCAAAGATCCTGGGAATGCTTTTCCAAACTATGATTTCAATTACATGTTATTAACTGCAATAGTTTGCTTCAGTTTTAACGAATGAATGTAACGTTATCTGTGACGTCCAAAAAAGGGGGCGTTACATATCACACATTCAATAGAAATGAATATAAAGAGGACAACATTTGGTATATGAATAAATAAACTCTTTATTGATTAAATATATCCAAAAACATATTACAATATTTTACTTTTTAGGGCACCATGTCTAACAGATATTGTGTTCAATATTTGTTGTATCTTGGCGGTAGTTTGCCGTTAAACTCTTTAACAAACTTGAATGAGTGATGGCAAATAAAACATTTAAGAAAAGTGTAAATTACACCCCTCAAACACTCTTTTATTTCCATAAATTTATAGCCTCCCTTCTCCATAAACACTCAAATTCTTCATCAACAAGGTCCGTAGTGGAAGATCTAGGCTTTTCGACTTTGTTCGATTTGGGTAGCACCACAATTTATTGGGATTTAGTTGCTTGGTTAGTGGATAGGTTTGACATTAATGATGCATCACTATCTGTGCATGGCAAGGATTATATGTTGAATCCAGGATTCTTGAGATGATTATAGGGTGAAGGAGGGAAGTGATGGTTTTGTTGATAGCCCGTAAAGAAAGTTAATAAAGCAATTGTATTAAGCATCACCTTTTTTTTTTTTTTTTTTTTGAAAGTGCAGCACCTTTTGTTCCATGTATAACTTCAAACACTAAATACATTATTATGACAACGTATTTCATGATATTCGTCACATACTAATATGCACACAGAGAATTCTGAGCTGCACTCCTAACACAAAAATTAGGACTCACTTGCATTCAACATAAGTGTGTGTTCTATTGTTTATCATTTCATGACTACATCTTTATTCGTAAATATGTTTGGGTTTCACTGTTGGTGAGTTTGAGCATTTAGAGAAAAGGAAGGCTAAGAATTTTTAGAAACAAGAGAGTATTTAAGGCATATATGAACACTTTCTTTAAAGGTTTAATTTGCCATCTCTTATTCAAGTTTGCTAAAGAGTTTAATGGCACATTATCCTCAAAATACAATAAACACTTGAACATAATATCTGGCAAAAATATTGTGTTTTAAAACAATGTGTAAATCTTGCAAAATTCTAGAGATTTAATAAAAACAAGGGTGTCATTTCATGAATGGACTCAATTGATTTAAGCTATGTAACCGTTCACACAAAGGTATCTCTTTGTTTGTAAAGGTATTTTTTCATGTAATGTTATAACTATTACAATATATATGTCCGTTGCGGCACTAGGTGCTGACACCAAATACACCGAAAAATATGTATTTTCATATTTACTTGAGTGTCTTCAATTTTATATCACGTGACAAACATATTACAATCAAGCGTTGGGTGCACTGCCCTGAAAATGAGCTGATTGCTAATTCTAGAGCCACGACACGAGGCGCTTACTCCAAATACACCAAAAATGTGTATATTTCATGTTTGCTTGAGTGTCTTTGATTTTATATCATGTGAGAAACATATTACAATTTGGTGTTGGATGCATTGCCCTAAAAATATGTTGATTGTTAATTCTAGCGCCCTGGTGTGTAATATTCTTAAAATTAAAATATGATTAATTATGCTTAATTAATTCAATTAGTGTGCTAATATTTAATTAATAGTCAATGATATTTATCATAAATTCCATTTCATGTTTTTTATTCAAAAGCTAAAAAAAAAAAAAAGATCTGGTCTTATACCCTTAAGTACTAATTTTGGTCAGGTCTTGCTTAATTATCGTTTTGCCCTTGCATTTCGTCCACTTTACCACCTTGTCTTCCTCTAGTCCTCCATGTAAAGCCCGTGTATAATTCCTCAAAAGTATTATAATCTCAAATTCTAAGTCTGGATAAACCAAAAGAGCAATATTCTCTCGTTTCCCCATACAAGCCCCACTCACACTTTTATTCTCTTATTTCCTCTTTAAGATCCACTCACATTTTTATGTTATCTTCTCCCCATGCCCACTGTCATATACCACATCATATGCTTTAATCATTCCAAAAACCCACATTAGTATCTAAATATTTCGAAAGCAATAAAGAACAATCAGACACGTAAACACACCTGTCTCTCATTCTCATTCTTGTCTCCCTCTCATTTTCGTCACTCTTTCCCTCATCAAAACTGAAATTTTCAGCCACCAAAACACATATTAGAACTCAACAAATAAGCTCTCTTCTAGTCCCATATCATCACTAGTAAGGATTCAAAGATCTACCAAGCAAGAGCCATCATTCTCCACGAGATTTTGAGGTTGGTAATCTAAAACCAAATCTAGGAAATTCCTATGTCCTCTTAATCCGAACCCTCTAGTTGATTTCTTGTTCAAATCCTCTCATTTAATATGGGTTATACGTCTCTTTTATGTGTGTTGGTTATATTTTTTTTTTTCAGAGACAAATTGAAAAGACAGCAAAAATAACAAGAAGGTTTTTTAATTTCAAAAGGCTTTTTCAGCAAGTATACCTTCTCCTCTTGTCCTTGAATAGCAAAGCCTTCAGGCTGCTCTACAAAAATTTCTTCCTCCAAATGTCCATTCAGGAACGCTGATTTGACATCCATTTGGTGTATAATCCAGTCTTTTGAGCAGCTAGAGCCAAAAGCATTCGTATAGTATCTAATCTGGCAATCAAGGCAAAAGTCTCAAAGAAATCCACCCCAAACATCTGAGCATATCCCTTGACAACAAGCCTTGCCTTGTGCTTGTTCACAGAACCATTAGGATTGAGTTTGGTTCTATAAACCCACTTGACTCCTATTGCCTTTTTGTGTGTAGGTCTATCCACTAGCTCCCAAGTCTGGTTTTTCTCAATCATCATGAGCTCCTACTTCATTGCAACAATCCATTTTTGATCTCTTGCTACTTCTTCATACCTTGTAGGCTCCATTATAGCGACATTATATCTCTTATAAATATCAGTGAGTGATCTGGTTCCCCTGATAGGTTCTTCATCAACGTCATCATTCTCCTCCTGAAATTCAAGCTTCTTATCATCTTTCCAGCTCCAGCTTTCTGACTCAAGGAAGCGAACGTCCCTACTGAAAATTACTTTGTTGTTTTGTGGAAAATAGATCCTATAGGCTTTTGAAACTGAGATGTAACCTACAAAGATCCCAGGTTCTACCTTTTTATCCAGTTTGTCTCTTTGAACCTGAGGGATGTAAGAGAAACAAAGGCAGCCAAATGTTTTTAAATTCAGTAGACTAGGTTTGTAGCCATACCATACTTCAAATGGAGTCTTATTCTGCAAAGCTTTTGTTGGCAATCTGTTCAGTAGAAAAATTGTCGTGTTTGCAGCCTCAACCCAAAATTTCTTTGGTAACCCTTTATCATGCAACAAACATATTGTCATCTCCATGAGTGTTTTGTTTTTCCTCTCCACAACTCCATTTTGTTGGGGACTGTAAGGAGCTGTCAGCTGGTGCTTGATGCCTGCATCTAGGCAAAATTTGTTGAATTTTTCTGAGGTGTATTCAGTTCCATTATCAGACCTGATCACCTTCATTCTACATCCACTTTGATTTTCTAACCAAGCCTTAAACTTCCAGAAGATGTTAGCAACCTCAGATTTGAATTTCATGAAGTAAATTCAACACATTCTTGTGTAATCATCAATGAAAGCAATAAAAAACTTACTGCCATTCAATGATGGTGTTTTCTAAGGTCCTCCTACATCTGTATGAACCAGTTGTAGCTTTTGTGTAGCCCTCTAGGTCTTCTTTTGTCGAAAAGATAGCCTGGTTTGCTTTCCATACTGACAGGCAGTACATGTTGGAAGCTCCTCCTCCAATTCTGGAAGTCCTATCACCAAGTTGTTCTTCTTCATTAAGAGCAGGGCAGCATGATGAAAATGCCCCAATCTTCTATGCCAAAGCATTGCATTACTTTCTTGTTTGTGTACTGCAGCTTGCTCTTCTTCTAGCAGATTCAAAGCAAAGCATTTGCTTCTCATTTGGACTTTAAACACCTCTCTACCTTCTGCATCCTTGATTTTACAGCCTCTATCTTGAAACAGAACCTTGTAACCTTTCTCTAACAATTGACCAACACTCAAAAGGTTTTGATCAATTTTAGGAACATACAATACATCTAGGATGAGTTTTAAACCTGAGAGGCCTTCAATAGCAACCATTCATTTGCCTTTTGCTGCAATGCATGCCCCATTCCCAATTCTGACTTTGGTAATGGTTGTTCTATCAAGCTCCCTGAAGAGCTCATGGTCATAAGTAATATGGTGTGTACAACCACTACCTATGAGCCAACTTTCTGTAGAGCTACTGGTGGCAAAGCATGATGCCACAAAGAGCTCCTCCTCATGTGGTTGATCAGCAGCAGTTTTAGCTACTTCTTGTTGCTGTTGATTCTTGCAAATCCTCTCCATATGCCCTAACTGTCCACATTTGTTACATCTAGCATCTGGCCTCCACCAGCATATTTTCTATGGATGATTAGTCTTTTTACAGTGAGGACAGGGTAGATAAGTTTGAGTGTTGTTGTTGTTGTTGTTGTTGATGCCTGAGCTTGTTTGAGGATGCTTGCTATTGTTTTTCTTTTTCTTGTTTTGGCTTCCATTTTGTTTAGTGATTTGGCTTGAAAAGCACCCTCCACAGATCCTTCTTGCCATATAAGCCTCCTTTGTTCCTGTGCCTGCAGTGCATTTAAAAGCTCTGCCAAGGTGATACTTGACACATCTTTAGCATTTTCCAGTGATGAAATTGTAGCCTCAAACCTTTCAAGAATTGTAACTAAAATTTTTTCAACTATTTTTGAGTCAGAAAATTCAGTGTCGAGAATCCTTACTTTGTTAACAATACTGAGAAGTCTGTTAGAGTAGTCCTTGATAGTTTCTTATTCCTTCATCCTTTGCATTTCAAACTCTTTGATCAAATTTAGGACTTGCATGCCTCTGACCTTTTCATTTCCTTCATACTCCTGCTTCAGGAAGTTCCAGATTTCATTTGCAGTCTTCAATGTCATGATTCTAGTGAAGATTGTAGATGAAACAGCTGCAAACAGGCTGGCTCTAGCTTTAGATTTCTTTTGTTTCCTCTCCTTATGAATTTTGATTTGTGCCGTAGTTGGATTTTCAGAAAGGGAGGAACTTCATACTCATTTTCAACAACCTCCCACAAATCATTTGTATCAAGATAGGCTTCTATTCTGACAGCCCACGTTTGATAATTTGTTCCATCAAACACCGGAGGTGCACTTGGAGTGAATGAAGCTTCTAAATCCATTTTTTTTGTTTTCTGTAAAGTAAGGATAAGTGTTTAAGGAAAGTGTTTTTTAAGATCTCTCAATCTCACAGATCCCTCAAGATTTTTTTAGCTCTGATACTAAATTTGTTGGTTATATTTTTATTTTTTATTTTTTTTAACTGCTAGCAAATCTTCAGCCACGTTAGCACCTATATCAGCATCCTTGTCAGCAACATTTCAACATCAGTAGTAGTTCTGCAGTAGCAGCTCCTGAGGTATTACATTCAACAATGTGCATGTTTGATCAAGGATGTTTTATGTGCGTGTGAAGTGTATGTTAGATTTCTGTGGAAAAAAATTAGTGAGATAATTTAATGGGTATGGTTTGAAAAATTTGAGCATGTGTTAATCTGAGAATGGAATGATGCATGTTAAGAGGATTCGCGAGATTATGCTTCTATTCGGAGTTGAAAGTGTTCAAGTTTATATGTTTTCAAAGTTTAGGTTCAAGATTTCTAAATTTGAGAAAAATATTTTTAAACCGTCATACACTGTGTTTCTATGTTTTTTGCACAATTTTTATGCTCTTGAAACTGCTAGGAAAGGTTGGAATCAAGAAAACTTGATTCGGGCTTGAGAGAGAGCCGGAAAAAACCCAGCCCTCCGTCAGACCAGCTTCAAAGGCCAGTCAGCCGATGGCCTTCACCGACAGGCTGGTCTGGGCCTGTTGCTGGCCTACACTCAGGCGAGACTGGCAGGTAGGAGACCAAGTAGTTTTCTCCTTTTTCATGTATTTCCATCCCAGGATGTTTCTAAACTACTTTTAACTGTTTAAAAGACCACAATACTGTTTAAAATTTGATTTTTACATGCATCATGATATTTTAATGGTCATTTCACATTTTCTTTGTTTGATTTGCAAATGGCATACTAAGAAATCGAATAACATAATTAATGAATGGAAATATATTCATGATCCGAATTAGATTAGCAGCAAATTTTGGATTAATATTTAAGATTCTAGAGCATAGTGGAGCAAACGCTAGACTAGGACCCAGTTTAGACCATGCAGTATTATAATATGCATTCCAAGATAGGATTTTTAATCATTTCTTTGGTAACCATGTTTTTAAAAAGATCGTTTTGGCCGTAATGCTATGCTTTGAGATGAGCATGTTCTAAATAAATTGTTTATGAAATGTTGTTTCTCATAACTAAATGCTTGTGAAAAGTATATGTATGTAGATATTGTTATGTTCTCATATTTTTAGTCTTGGAATAAATATTCCGAGCACAATGATTTTTTTCAAATGCAGCAACGAATGTGCATGTTTTCTAGTGGTTGAGTTTTCAAATGTCACCATGAATGTGTATGTCTTCTAGTGGTTGATTTTATAGTCATAAAAATTGGGTTATGACATATAACCTTAGGGCAGGACTCTAAACCTCAATTGGGGCGCTCCACAATGTAGGCAATTAGCTAAAGCACTATATATTGCTATATATGTATTGATGATAACTGAGAACTTGTTTAGACTGTTTCATCTCATTTATTATTTGATTATTTAAAAATTCATGATTTTATTATTTAATTAAAATTCAAAGTTAGTTTAATGATATCCCACTAGGCCATTTGCTCATTTTTCTTTATTTTATTTAACCCCTCCAAGCGGTGCTAAGAATGGTGCTAAGTTGGTACCGAGTTAGTGACAACAAGTTGTAAATATATGCTTCTTGATGCTTCCAGGTGAGCATATAAGAGGATATCTCTACTCCTAAAGAGGAGCTATGGATTCCATATCTATGAATAACAGTTATAAGTTTATGGAACGTTATGAGATTTTAACAACTAAATCTATGGATTCCATAACAACTAAACAAAAGTTGTACGTTTAAGGAAAGTTATGAGATTTTAAACCCTCAAAAATTCTAGATTTCTATTTGAAATGTTTATTTCGGTTTAAACATAGATTTTCTGTTTAAACTAAATATTTCGATTTAGGTTAAATAATTTGCTTAACCTTAATTATATTTTAACCCCTTTCTTAAGGCGTTATACGACGCTAAGCGCTAACTCCAAACATATAAAAAAGAGTATTTTTATATTTACTTGTGTCTTTGATTGTATTTTTAATGATAATAAAATGTTACTCTTATTTTTTTCGGAAGCTTTTTCTTTTCTTTTTTTTGGGTATCCTAGAGTCATTTTATAACATGAAAGATTCTTTATACCATTTTCCATTCTTTATTTGACTGGTTCAAACTTGGGCGAAATAATACCTTTTCCCGTTGGTATTGTTAAAGCATGAAGTATCCTGTTAGTCTTGTTAAAAATCGTAAGTTTATGATAATGTGAATAGGTAGCCAAGTAGACTACGGACTTAAGCTACTCATTTTTTAGTGCCGTGGTTTCTATTCTTCTCGCCTGTTCGACAACAATACAGTTCGCTTCTTAATGCTTTCAATTAAGATCAGCTCACAAAAACAATTGTTTTTAATAAGTTGCAAATTCAGAGAGCAGACTATCTTCATTTAGAGTGGAAATTGAGTATTGTAAAGCTCGTTTTACACTTTCATGATGAATTAGGCAAGATCGGTGCTCCGTATGAGTTCTAGAGCTTCACCGGCTCGCATATTTTTGGAGAGTCGGAGCGTCCTGTAATCTTCATAAATGAAAGGAACGTACAGCCGAGGGTGTTCATTGTCAACCAGCTCTGGAGGGGCTTGTACTGCTTCCTCGTTTGGTCCCAACAAAAATGTGGCTATTGACACCCTAATAGCTGCTTCCTTGCACTCTACTCTATGCTTCACATTGCAGAACCTCCCGTTGCTCCATACCTTGGAATATATTATTCTCATACAATTAGCAAAGAAATACACATTAGAAAATGCCAAAGTTCGTCCCCCAAACTTTTATAAGATGTTTAACATAGTAGTTAGAACTGTAAACACTGTAGCATATAAGAGCTTTACACTGTAGCAATTTTTTTGCTTTTACTGTAACATGTGAGAGTTTTATACTGTTACTAACTGAAAAGTTGGTTAGAACCAATTAATGCCAAACAGGTTATTAGACTAGCAACTAAGTCGCACTGTCACTTAGAGGAATTCTACATCCCAAATCAGAAATCTAAATCACACATAAAGAAAGTTCCTAGACCATCAAACTTACATAGATTCACTTTTTGTTTCCTTTTATTTTTTGAATTAGATTTTAGATGGATTATATGGTCAACTTTGACATAATTTCTTAGTCCAAACCATCCTAGCAAGATAAAGTTTTTCTCCTGTTCAATCTTAGCTGCAGCCAAATTTAAATTGAAACAAAGTAAAGACAGTACTCATTCATTTGCATACCTTAGCAACGTCCCCAAGATTAAGTAAGAGGGTGCCCGGCCAAGGATCCACAGCAACAAATTCACCATTTTTGTTCATCACTTCAAGGCCGCCAACGCCTTCATCATCTTGAAGAATGGTAAGAAATCCGGAATCTGTATGTGTCTGTACTCCAGAGGATCCTATAGATTCCGAAGTAGAATTGTACTTATTCATCCTGAATTGGGATGGCCATCCCTTGAACAAATCATCGTCCAATCCCATGCTTTTTGCTAATTTCCGCCCAATATCCCCGGCCAACTCACACACTTTTCCAGCATACGTTTCTATTATCTCTCTGTACAATTGAACAAATGAATATGAAAAATACTTAAAGGGAATTACTAGTGTTAAGCACCATCACTAATAAAAGGTGGGCCTACTTGTAAGTCCCAGATCACAAGACCCACCTTCTATTAGTGGATAGTGTTTAATATCACCAATGCCTCGAATATTTTTATCCATTTTAGTTGTAGGCTTGTAGCAAGAAATAACCAAATTTGTAGGTTCACAAGACAACAAAGTACAAACAGGGGAAGTAGTTGTATACTTTAGAAAAAATATAAGGAATTTTAATTGTAAGGGGTGTAATTTTTACTGTTTGTAGTTACTGTTTTATCGTTGGATTCACCTTTTTTAATGGTCTGCTGGTAGTAAGATTATGCCATACGTCTATTTGATCCTAATTTAATTCAAAAAACAACATATGTTCAAGTAAAAATTCAGAAAATAACTAATGATAATAACATAAAAAAAGAACAAAAAAAAATAAAAGCAAATAAAAATGAAAAATTAGGCAAATGACTTATTTTGACCATATTTTTTAAATAAATGGCCGAACTTTTCAAAATCTAAAAGAATAGCCAAATTTCTTGAAAACTAGATCTTTTTTTTTTTTTTTGAAGCAGTACCTCATTGATAAAGACAAGTATATCATTGGTGTACATGATTGATTAACATTAATATATCACTTTTAATGATATACATCATTGATTAGCATTAGTATAGCACTTATTACCTGTAGTTTATCAGTAATAAATTAGTTTACCATTGATCTACTATCGAGAAACACGTTAAGTTTTGAGTAAACGTATTAAAGAATTTGGGTGAAAATCTGAAAATGGAATTGAGAGGATCTGAAAACAAAGGTTGAGCTTGAGACGTATAGAAATACTTTTCTTAAGGTTCTATTTGCCACTATCACAAGGTTTGTTAATGGGTAATTATGACAAATTACTCTTAGGATACAACAAACTTTTGAACATATGTCTAGTAATAATACGGTGTTCCTAAATAAGTTATGAAATTTAGAGACACAAGAGTATCTTTTCATAAATGAAAACAACCATTGTAATCCAACAACCTTTCTCGTAAATGTGTCCTTTCATAAATTAATATATCTATTACAACATATATATTTATTGACAACTAGTTACTTTCAAATGAAAGATTACAACCAATCAATATAATAGTTTGAAACAACACAGTCAAAACTTTTCTATATACGCAAGGGTTATCAACACTATTGGCCCTTAAACTTTATGATCTGCCTCACTTTGTCCTTTGAACTTTGAAAATCACTATTTTATCACTTGAACTTTCAAAACTCCGCATTTTGTCCCTTGAATTCTAAAAATTACAATTTTGCTTTTGAACTTTCAAAACTCCACATTTTGTCTCTTAAATTTTTGATTTTCTATTCAAATAGATAGAATTAGACCCACGTGATTCGTACATGGGTTACATGTATAGACAAAAATAAGAATTTATCACTCTTAAGTTTTATTTCAGATTTACACTCTCTTTTGACGATTTTGTTTTACTTTTGAATATAAACTCACGTTTAGAAAGGGTTTGCCTGCACATTTCGTGTTATTTTTAATACATAACTCATTTAATAAGTCGATATTATTCGACAATATCTGAATTTGAATACTGAAGAAGATGAGTTATATATTAAAGAGAGGACATATCGTTGAACAATATCGAGACGAAACGTGCTTACACACCCTTTTTTAATGAAAGTAGATAAAAAAACGTTAAATGAGTGTGTAAATATGAAATGAAAGTGAAATTTTTTTTTTTTTGGCCTTATAGGTGGCCCATGTGTGAATCACGTTGGCTTAATTCTGTCTATTTAAACGAAAAAAAAATAAAATAAAATGAGAAGCTTTGAAAGTTTAAGGGTAAAATAATAATTTAAAAAATTTAGGGGACAAAGTGAGAAATTTTACAAGTTCATAGGATAAAGTAGTAATTTTTAAAGTTCAAAGGACAAAATAAAAGATGCCCTAAAGTTTATGGGACCATCAGTGTTAATAATCCCATAAGCAAAATATAGATAGGAGCTGTGGTGCCAGCTTCCGACGTCGTAGTACCAAAAGGTGATTCCAAACACTTTAAAAATGGGTAATTTTTCATATTTCATTTGTGACTTTAACTTCAAACACATATTACAACAAACCTTTGAACACTATATCTAACAATAATATGATATTTCTAAACAAGTTATAAAATTTGAAAATTCTAGAGAATTAATTAAGACACAAGTGTCTTTTCATAATCAAGCACATTTTCATAAACAAGCACAACCGTTAAAATCTACATAATCTTTCACATAAATGTGTTCAAATGAAAGAATACAACCAATCAATACGCCGGTTTGAAACAACATAAAGTTACAATTTTTCTATATCAGCACAATACGGGTAGAAGTCGTGGCGTCAGCTTTCCGGTGCTGCGGTGTTAGAAAATGATTCTAAACACTTTAAAATGCGTAAGTTTCCTCATTTCATTTGTGACTTTAACTTCAAACACATATTACAATTTCTATACAAAATAACTTTTAAGTTAACCAATAATAAACTATAAATTAATATATTAATAATGTACTGATTATCGTCCGCATATATTATTGATGTAAAAAAACAGTCAATTTCTTAATTGTCAAAGACCTTGGCTATTTATTTTACCAAAAAAAAAAAAAAACTTAAAAAATATAATTTACCCTAAATCTTTTTTTTTTTTTTTACTATCAAAGTAAAAGCAGTTATGCATGTGAATATTAGAGACGGGAGATGACTAGCAGAAATCAAACCTCTGGTGAGGAGAGGCATCCAACTGATCACAAAAGGAGCGAAGAGCATCTGGAGAGCCCACGTCGTAGAGACCCAACGCCTCGTACAGTGGGTTCGCCTTTGAGGGCCCCACGTACCCGCTTCCCGTTATGGCGTCAACGTTGCGCCTCTTGATCTCCATCGGACGGTCCAGAAGACATCTTACCACCTCCTTCATCTCCGCCATCAGATTGGGAGACATTCCGTGGTTGACTATCCTGAAACACCCCCATTCCTCGCAGGCCTCTCTCAATTTCTTGTAATCTGAATCTCCAAATTCTTTTAGATCAATCACCGGAATAGTACAACTGATTTTACTCTGGGTTTTACTATTTTCCATTCTGTCTCAACTCACCCATTCTCTTTTCTTGAGAAAACAATTTTATTTATTGCTTCTCGAAGTTGTCAGATCTTGTCGGAGTACAGATTGGATTTGGGCAATTTATAATATTTTATTATGACGATGTTACCTTGTGTTCACGTGCATCCAAAGTTGCGGACGAGCTGTGTGATAAAATATCCTAAGACGTGAAATCTGTTCATATATTATTTGGTTGATGTCACTCATGCCCTTAAGTTTTAGAGCCTGTTTGTTTTGGTATTTAAATCACAATTTAAATTATTTTATTACAATATTTTCTTTTATAAATACTTTACTTAAATTTATGAAACAAACGGGCCCTTAATATCGTTCAAGTTCGTCCTTCGAGCTTTAAAAACTTTTATTTTGTCTTTTAAGTTATAATTTTTTGTTAAAATTTTATTAAAATTAGACTAAAAAAAGTTCGAGGGTGATCATGTGACGACCCTCACTACTGGCCATTTGTTTTATTAGAATTTTTGATATTTTGACCACTTGATTACATTACCCTCTTTTCCATCTATTTTTTTAATTCAAATATTGACAAAAGAGGTTAAATGAGATTCATTCAGAGTTCAAGGGTAAAGTCAGTTTACAAAATTAATAGGACAAATTGGAAATGACTTTAAAGTTAAGGAAGCATCATGAGATTAACCCAATTTTCTTTTATATATGAGTAAATTGCTCCAATGATTCCCAACTTCTATGAGTAGTCCACTAGACGATTTAATTAAACGATGATTTCCTACAAAATCTTCGTCATAAGTAACGCGCCACGCTTTTCAGATTTTTGTGTTGATTTAAGATGACAGTTTCTAACAATACCTATCACAAAGGTTTAAACTAAACCATCATCTAAAGTTTTTCATTGAGCCTGCGTATTCGAAAATAAAAACCTAATAGTACCTCTAGTTTTGAAATCAAACTTATCTAAGTCAGCACCACCATTGTCATCCTCGTCCTCCTCCTCTTAGTTCTCATCCTCATCTTCGTCCTTAGCCTCGTTGTCCTCATCGCGTTCAAGTACG
>CAMOHE010056056.1:13932-29161 GCA_946598075.1 Artocarpus hirsutus
TATCATAACATTACATTATTACATGTTTCATAAATAAAGCACATTATTTTGTGCATTCACAACATTAATTATTTCTAAGGTCTTACGGAGGGAAAAACCCTCAATTAATCATAGTTATTAACGTTTGAATTTTTTGGGTCGTTACAGATCAAATGGTCTTTTTCTATTTGTTTTATTAGAATTTTTGATATTTTGACCACTTGATTGCATTACCCTCTTTTCCATCCATTTTTTTAATTCAAATATTGACAAAAGAGGTTAAATGAGATTCATTTAGAGTTCAAGGGTAAAGTCAGTTTACAAAATTAATAGGACAAATTGGAAATGACTTTAAAGTTAAGGAAGCGTCATGAGATTAACCCAATTTTCTTTTATATATGAGTAAATTGCTCCAATGATTCCCAACTACTATGAGTAGTCCATTAGACGATTTAATTAAACAATGATTTCCTACAAAATCTTCGTCATAAGTAACGCGCCATGCTTTTCGGATTTTCGTGCTGATTTAAGATGACAGTTTCTAACAATACCTATCACAAAGGTTTAAACTAAACCGTCATCTAAAGTTTTTCATTGAGCCTGCGTATTCGAAAATAAAAACCTAATAGTACCTCTAGTTTTGAAATCAAACTTATCTAAGCTCAGCACCACCATTGTCATCCTCGTCCTCCTCCTCTTAGTTCTCGTCCTCATCTTCGTCCTTAGCCTCGTTGTCCTCATCGCGTTCAAGTACGAACAATACCTCCCTCACTCCCAATGCCACCATTGTTTTCCATACCCCTCCTTCCCCTCTCCACGACTATTGCCATAGATTCTGCCCTTCATTGCCATTACCATCATTTTTTCACCACCTGTCGTCACCATTGTTGTCGTCGTTGGTAATATTATTATTTTATTTTGCATTAATTTGTAATTTTTTTTCTATTTATTGTTATTTGTTTAATAGATTTTTTTCATTAGTTGTTTAGTTAATAAGTAGGTTTTTATAATTTGGTTTTGTGAATAGATTTGTTGTAACTACAAATAATTTGAAAATAGTTATAACTTATTTGTTGAATTTGTTTAGGGTTTAGACTGGATTGATTTGGGTATGTTAGTTTTAATTTTTTATTAGTTTTGGTAAATTGTTTCTATGTTAATTTAAGGTTATTAGCTTTAATTTTTAGGTTAGTTTTAGTTTTTATATGTTAGTTTTAGTTTATAGGTTAGTTTTAGTGTTATTATATGTTAGTTTTATTTGTTGGTTTTTATAGATTAATTTGAGTGTTATTTTAATAATTTTAATAAACTAGTGTGTGTCAATTTTCATATGCGCTGCTATGTTGGTGTGTGATTTTAATGAGCATTGTTGGTTATTTCTTAAGAATTCAATATGCCGAACAATGATTTTGTTGATATGGAGGAGGAAATGATTGAACAAGAAGATGGCTGTGAGTTCCTAAAAAGGGAACCATTTAATCCCAATGCGGATGGAAAAAGAAGAGCAATCTTGATGAAACGTGCGTCAAGGTTAAGGTTGAAAGGTCTACAAATACAAGTTTAATTTGACAAAAAGGATCAAAGTTTGGAAAAGAGGGAGATGAGCTTCAAAGTCATGTTGGAGTTTTAGTTCGAGAGCACATTTCTATAACAATAAAGGATTAGAGAGATAAGACCAATAAAGACAATGTGGAATGTGTTTGCCAAGGTATTGTTGCATCCTTCACTTTTCCCGAGACCATGAGGAAGAAATTGATGACAAGCTCTTCTAAGATGGCATGCGACTTTGGGTACAGCCTAAAAAAGATTTTCATTGAAAGCCACAAAGAGTACTCCAATGTTTTCAAGCTTTTGGTAAAAGTAATTAAAAACTACCTTTCTATTAGTTCGGACCAATAAAGGGACTTTGTGAACTACAAACTTAGTGAGGAGCAAATGAAGATATTAAAAAAAGCACAAGGGTGTTTACTTTATTTATACAAACTTTTTGATCTTTATACAAAATTCAAATAACCTCATCTTTTAATGCAGATGAGACTACACAACACCACTATGCCTCCTCCTTGTCATTTTATTTAGAAGTCCATTTGATAAAAGAAGGATGATACTTTTAATCCAATACGTAGAGAGATTGACCAACGAATTTTAAGTTACTTAATGTTTTTAACTTTTAGTATTTCAACTTTTACATTTACTATTATGAGCTTTAACTAATATTAATTTTATGATTAATGATTATGAAAAACAGGCATCCCAAGACACGTTCTAATCTTAGCGGATAGATGATATATTGACAGCCACATTGAGCAATCTCAAACATTTGGGATGGGTATGCAGTCAATCTTAGTTTGTCAAGCAGTCCTAATATTTTCATTTCACCTAAAGCTCAAAGTCCAATGTAAAGTTGATCTAGCTATGTAATAGGGTGGAAATGATGGAATCTAAGTTCTTCGAGTGGCAGGAGATTATGAGAAGTCAAACTCGAGGAAATTCCACCCCCCACAAGAAAGAAAATATGGCTCCTATGGTAGAACAAAGCACTAGTGTAAAAGCAAGTTGCACAATTCATACCGTGCCAACACCACCAACAGAGCCACCCTCATCAAGTCTCAGTGAAGGTGAACCTTGCCTTTTTCTAATACCTTCAACAACCAGGGAAGGTAGTATTATTCATTTAATCGTCATTACAAAAGGAAAGGCATGGATGGATACTCTTCCCATGGATGTGCTTCATTGTATAGCACTTAGGGAAAGTAATATGCACATTATAATTAATACTTGTTATGAAAGAGAAGCATCTTTACCTTTTTTTGATGGAGGAAAATAGGCTCATGAGCAATGCTCTTGGAAGGTTTGTGGCTTGCCCCAAAACATGGATTCAAAATAAGTGAAGCTTTGATTTGACCAGCCCTATCGTTCAGGTAAAGAGCCTGTGATGCCTATCGACGAGCCAATCAAGGCAGGTTAAACCAAGGGAGAAAAAAACCAACAAAGAGAGGATGATACGAAGGTGACATAATCAATAAATAGTTTGGAAGGACTTCTTCCACACATGGCAAGGTTGTATAGTCACTTGAAAAATTCCACTATTCACGAACTTTTTTACGTCACTATTTATAAAAAATAAAAAAATCTAGAAACTAAAAAATTTCTTTTTAATTATAATTTGTATGATATTGTTAGTTGTTAGTTTTAGGTTTAGATTTAGATTTTGAACTTAGAAATAAAATTTCATAAAACTTTAGATCTTAGTTCTTCATAAAAATTGTGATTTTGTGAAAAGTATACTTTGATAAAGTTTTGTCGGGAGGCTAGTATTGGTTCGAAAACCTTCCCCACAACCAATTATTTTTGGAGATTCTTCCAATACTAGTCATTCTAGGAATGTTGTTTGATTAGGAAGTTAATTTTTAAGGAGACTTTGCCTCACCAATCTTCCCTAGGAACATTCTTAAAGTATAAAATTCCCAAAATCTACAAAATAAATGAGGCATATACTTTTCACTCACTACTTTATTCTCTCCATATAAAAAAACACTTAGCATCTTGTCTTTTGTTTGTAAATTCAAAAATTAAAAAAATAGGAAAAGTTAAAAAATTAAAAGAGAAACATTCAGGGTTAATGCTTCACCATAGAGATAAACTAGGCCGATTTGCTAAGGCTTGTGACTTAGAAAACCTTAGTGAACAATCATCAAACTCTTCTCCTCATTCTTCATCTTCAACAACTACTCTCTCAAATCCATTTGTGATGGCATAAGTCGGTGAGAATCCTCAAAGAATGTTGATGAAAGATTTCATGCACCTGACTCACGCTGTAACTCCTTTATGTATTATGTTTCCACTCAATCTTCCATAACAAGACTTGAAGCCATGCATGATCCAACTTTTGCCAACTATTTTTGAATTATAAAGCAAAAATCCTTACGTTCTTATTCGTGAATTTAAAGAAGTTATCGCTATTTTCCACAACCAAACTGACATTTTTTATTCTATCATATCGAAATTCTTTCCTTTTTCTCTGAATAATAAAGCCAAAAGCTGGTTCTACTCTTTAAGACCTCGATCCATTGAATCATAGGATGACATGACATCTGCTTTCTTTTATAAATATTACCCATATCAAAAGACCAACAATATCAAGAAATAAATTTTATCTTTTTCCTATAGCAGTCATGAAAATTTTTATGAAGCTTGGGAAAGGTTCAAAGATTTGTTGAGTCAATGTCCTCAACATAGTTGCGAGAATTTGTGTCTTGTCAGCTTCTTCTACGAAGGACGCACAAGTCATGATTGTCAATATCTAGAAGTGATGTACAATGGAAAATTCTTACACAAGAATCTTGAAGAGGCTAAGGAATTTCTTGATGAATTTGATGAAAATGTTTACTTATGGGTTGAATTAGATACTACTCATAGTACTAATAAGTCCCAATCAACTGAAATTCATCAACTAAAGAAAGAGGATAACTACAACCTTAGGGTTCAAGTTGAAAATCTTACAAGGGAGTTAGAAATTCTCAAAGTAAAGAATTAGAAAGGAAGTCAAGTTGTTACAAGAGCTAAATTGTAAGGAATAAATTTTGTGAATGGAAGGGTTGAACAACAACCACAAGACTGTCATGCTTATCAGGAAATGATAAGAGAAATGAGGAACAATGTAATGCCTTAGGGACATATCATAAACTTTATACTCCTTATCCCAAAATTCTCAATCTTGATGGAAGAAACAATTCAAATTTTGATAGGAGGAATTTAAATCAAGTACAATCATTTGGAGATCATTTGGAGAACCAACAAGAAATGTATCAAAGAGAATATGCTCCTTAGCATGATCCACATCAACCAAGTAAATCTCTTGAGAAAGCATTGTTAGACAAGGTGCCCTTAAGGAGTAAAATATTCTAATATATTTTAGAGACATTTTATCAATAAAGAGTTTATTTATTGTTCATATACCAAATGCTGTCCTCTTTATATTCATTTCTGTTGAATATATGATAAGCAAACAAAAGTTTAAGACTGTTGGTCTAAGCCTTTAAGAATCGTGCATATGATGGATAGATTATATCGAAGACATGAATATCAAAGGTGATGGTCTAAGTCATAAGATCTGCAATCGAGAGAATAAACTTGGGCACTTTATTCATGCTAAGATTGTTATGTTATCTACATCCCTAATGGGAGATAGCTTCTTTTGGCCATCGGAGTAGGACTCTGCAAGTAGAAATATTGGTATGTTGTCATAGGTGATGATGTGTTAGATCGAGACATAAAGTTAAAATGATTGGGATTAATGATTCCCCCTGTGCAAATCAATTCACTTGAGACAATCATATATGTTGTGTCTTAATCTTGAAATGACTAATGGGCTCGTTATCTTGACTTATGTCATTTGATGTACCAGAGGGTGACATCCTGATTTTATGATGGCACATATACCAATACGTTGGAGACATGACTCTTAATAACGTGGACCTATTATTCATAGATATGGAATCCATAGCTCTTTTTGTAGAGTTAACAGTTGATAATTATAAAATATATATATTTGGGATATAGTATTTTGTAATTATCGAAGCTTGAGTTATATAGGTCTATCAAGTCCCCTTTGCTAGCTCATAATAAATCCTATAACGGTACGTTGTGCTTTTCCAACAAATTGGTGACTTATATTAAATTATTAGATTGACCAAAATTCAATAGGATCAGATAATTTATGTCTGTTTATCGGTTGAATTAATTTTATAAATTAATTCAAGATAAAGATGTTGAATTATTGAGATAATATTTATTTTCTATGAGATTATCCAGATCTAACTGTTTTAATCAGATAACTTATCTATTAAGTTATTTGAATTAAAATTGAGGCTCTATGTAAAGAATCTCGAGTGGAAAATAAAAAATTCTCAATGATCATATTATCACAATTTTGATAGGCTGATCTGCTTGTTTGGCCTACCGATAAAGTAAGTTTGGCTGGCCGATGGATAAGTTTAGACTGTCGATCTAACGCTTATTTGATTATGCATTTCAGATGCAATATTCATTAGAAGTTGATCCAGATTTAGATTTTTGAGGCCTTATCTGATAATGATTAATCCCATATCCTAACTCTATAAATAGGGGGCAAGTTTTTTCAGTTATTTAGCTTAGTTAAGAAGTTTAGAGTGAGCAATCTACTATGAGACACTTTGAAACTCCTTGAGGGCTATTGTTCACAATCAAGAACCTTAGCTCTAGGTCTTCTCAATTGATTGGAAAGAGAGTCACCAAAGGAAGAGCGATACGATGTGTGCCCACTCACACTACGATCATGGATAGAGAATAGTAAAGAAGACCAGTTAGTTAAGGCTCTTTTGGAATGTTTTTATCTTCATTGATTGCTGGTGCTACGTACTCATTTTGAACAAGCATTGCAAGTATTCATTGAAACATAAAGAAAGTCAAATCAAAAGTTTGAAGTTGTTTTCACACAACTAGGAGATGATAGTAAGGAATTCAAAAGTCAAATTTTGTGATTAATTAAAACTTCAGCCACCTGTGAACATAAAAAATGTTCATCTTAGAGTCAGGTCATTTCAGAAAGACAAAATAGAATATAAACCTCTAACATTGAAGAAAAGAATGATGAAGTGGTTAGTCATGTTACCACTCGCAACAGTAAATCATTGAAAATCATCAAACACTACAGACGTGAGTGGTGAAGAACTTGTTCTACAAAGACAAGAAGAAAAAGTGAACAAGCTTCCAGGAAAGGCTCCTTTCCCCCAAGCTCTTCAATCCACAAAGAAAGTACTGGAAAATTATAAACAAATTTTGGAAGACTTAAAGTAGGTTCGAATCGACATTCCTTTATTGCAAATAATCAAACAAGTGCCAGCTTATGCCAAAGTTATGACAAACTTGTGCACTATGAAAAGGAAGCATAATGTCACAACAACTTCATTTTTGGCCAAGTAATTAAGCACAGTTCTTGAGCAAAAAGGCCAATCACGTACAAAGATCTCAAATGTCCTACAATCACTTACCACATAAGGACCTGTGAAATTACTCAAGCCTTGTTAGACTTAGGTGCAAGTGTCAATCTTATGCCTTATTTGGTTTTCTTGCAATTGGGTCTTGGAAAGATTAAAACCACATCTATGGTCTTGCAATTGATAGATTGATCCATCAAGAAACCATGAGGGATAGTAGAAAATGTTTTGTTGTAAGTTGATAAGTTCTATTATCCTGTAGATTTTCTCATCTATGACACTTAATATGAGTGAATATGGAATCAAAAATTCCTATCATCTTCAAAAGACCTTTCTTAGCCATAGCTAATGGTCTCATTAACTATAGAAATTGTCTCATAAAAATCTCTTTTAGAAACATAATTCTTGAAGTTAATATTTTCCATCTTGGGAAGCAATTTCAAAGCAATGATAAGTATTTTTACATTGAAATCATCGATGAAGCTATTTAGAAAAAATTTCTAATGCGAACCAATGTGCTTAAAAAAATCTTCCAAAGTTCTGATCTTAAAAATCCCAATCCCATTTCTGATATTCCCAAACATTCACTAAACAAAGGAACAAAGTTTTGGCAACAACGTTTTGCAAAGTTGTTAATAGAAGGAGAAAAGCCAAAACCATTCGTTGAAGAAATCCCAACAGTTAAGTTAGCCTAACTTCTTAAAAGACTGAAACATGCATTCCTGGGAGCCAATGATTCTTTTCTTGTCATTATCTCATCCAAACTTGATGAATCACAACAGCGACGGTTAATTAACATTTTACGTGATCACAAAATTGTATTAGGTTGGACAATAGCTGATATCAAGGGTATTAGTTCCTTGATTTGCTCTCGTCATATTTAATTAGAAGAAAATGATAATCCAAGAAAAGATCCTCAAAGAAGGTTGAAATCAACAATGAAAGAAGTTATCAAGAATGAAGTTTTGAAACTGTTTAATATGGGTATCACTTACCCATTGCAGACAGCAAATGGGCTAGTCTAACTCAAGTTGTACCTAAAAAGTCAGGTGTAACTATGTGAAAATAAGAAAGGATATCTTGTTCCTACAAGAGTTGTCACTAGATGGCTTATGCACATTGATTATTAGAAGTTGTATGCCACCACTCGTAAAGACCATTTTCCACTCCCATTCATTTATCAAATCTTAGAATATGTAGCCAGTCATCCTTTCTATTGATTTCTCGATGGCTATTCAGGATACCATCAGATAGAGATAGCATTAGAAGATTAGAAAAAGACCATGTTTACATGTCCATTTGGTACTTATGCTTTCCAACGTATGCCATTTGGACTTTGTGCTCTGGCTACATTTCAAAGATACATGATCAACAATTTCAATGACATGGTTATGGAAGTTTTTATGGATGATTTGACCATCTTTGGTGATTCGTTTAACACTTGCCTATTCAACTTGGAAGCTTTTTTCAAAAGATGTGAAGAGAAAGGCCTTATGTTAAATTTGGAAAAATGTTATTTTATGGTTCTATCTGAAATAGTCTTGGACATATTATCTGTGAAAGAGGAATTGAAGTTGCTCTAGCAAAGATTGAACTCATTTAAAAAATGGCTATTCCTAAGACTATTAGAGATGTTTGATCTTTTCTTGAATATATTGGATTCTACAGGAGATTCATTCAGAATTTTCCAACTATATTAAGACCATTATGTAACCTGCTAGTGAAAGATGTAGTGTTTGAATGGACGAAAGGATGTGAAGAATCTTTTTGACTTATATCTAAGTTGACGTCTGCATCTATCATGTAATCCCCTTATTAAAGTTTACCATTTGAAATCAGGTGTGATATAAGCAATTACATTGTAGGAGCCATTTTGGGTTAACGAAGGGAATGAGAACTCTTTGTAGTGTACTACAAAAGTAGAATCTTGAATAGTGCTCAAATGAATTACTCGACCACTAAGAAAGAGTTAGTTGCTATAGTTTTTGCTCTTGACAAGTTTCGTTCATCTCTGATCAGTTCACCAATCACTTACTAAGTTGCCTTGTTATGCATACATTGTCAATTATTTAGCAATTGGAGAAATTCCATTCGCTTAGAGTTTATGTTGGAAAAATAGTACACAGTGGAATTTTAAAATTTTTTATATCAAAGTATTTTTCAAAAATCAAGTTTGACATGTTATATGCATAAATTAACTAGATCTTACTAACCTTTGTGTGCCGAAAAGCTCCTGCAATCAATAAAGAGAAGTAACGTTCTAAAAGAACCTCAACAAACTGGCATTCTTTGCTATTCTCTATCCTCGATCGGAGTGAGTGTGAGCTCATGTTGTTCAGCTTTTTTCAGGTTGCTCTCCTTCCAACCAATTGAGAAATACCCAAAGCTATAATTCGTGATTTGTGAATGATAGCTCTTTGGGTAGTTTCAGAGTCTCACTGATAGAGTCTCACTCTAGATTTCTCAATTGATCTAAATAATAATGAGACTCACTCCCCTTTTATAGAGGTTGGGCTTAGGAGTCACTCCTTATCAGATAAGGCCTCAAAACTTTGAATCAGAATCAAATCAAAATCAATATCTGATAAAATCCATGTGCAAACATGTGATCCTTTTACCACCAGGTCAGTAGGCCGAACTAGTAGATCAGCTTACTGAACTGGCAAATCGGCCTGCCGAACCTCTTCAATCGACAGGCCAAACTTAAAGATCGGCCTACTGAACTTGCGATAAAAAGTTCCCAATGAATCTTTATTTCTCACCTGAGATTCTGGGGATAGAGCTTCATTTCAATTCAAATAACCCAATAGAGAAGTTATCTGATTAAAATAGTCATATCTAGATAATCTCTAGGAGAATAAATATTCTTGATAATTCAACAAGTTTATTTTTAATTAATTTATTCAAAATCAATCTAACCAATAAACATACATGAATTATCTAATCCCAATAATTCAACAAGTTTATCTTGAATTAATTTTGTCACAAAATTAATTCAACCGATTAACAAACATGAATTATCTAATTTTATCAAATTTCAACCAATCTGATAAATCTGACAGAAGTCACCAATTATTGAAAAAGTACGTCGTATCCTTACAGGATTTTTATGAGCTAGCAAAAGGGACCTGATGGACCTATATAGTTCAAGCTCCTGATAATTATGAAACCTAATATCCTAAATATACATTTCATAATTGTCAATTCAAACATTGCTCTACTAAAAGCTTGGAGTTACACTCTCGAACTATATAAAATTACGAAGCCTGTATAGCTAAGTCTCCAAGACATATCATAATGTATTGTATCCCCATAAGATTATCCATAATCGGCTTAAGGACAAGTTTTGCCTTACCTTTTCGATTATTTTTATCTTACATTCCATTATCTCACCATAAAAAAACTTACCATCCAAAGACAATATACCATTCGATTACACCTATGTATCCAAATGGTTAAACGCTCTAGTTTTTTAATTACAGAATAACACATATAAGAGGATATCAACTACTCCTAAAGAGGAGCTAAGGATTCCATATTAATGAATAACAGGTCTACGCTATCAGGAGTCATGTCTTCAACGTACCGACATGTGTACCACTATAAAATGTGGATGTCACTCTTTGGTACATCAAAAAACATAAGTCAAGACAACGGGCCCATTATTTATCTCAAGATTAAGATACAATATAAATGATTGTCTAAAGTGAATCGATTTGCAGAGATAGAATTATTAATCCAAATTAATGCACTTTAATTATGTCTCGATCCAACACATAGTCACCTATGACAATGTGTCAATGTTTCTACTCGCGGAGTCCACCTCCGATGGCCAAGACAAACCATCTCCCGTTAGAGATATAGACAATATAATAATCTTTACATGAATAAAGTGCCCAACTATATTCCCTCGATTGCGGATCTTATGATTTAAACTGTCACCTTAAGAATCATGTCTTCTGCATAATCTGTCCATCATATGCCTAATTCTTAAGGTTTAGACCGACAGTCTTAGACTTTTGTTTGCTTAACATACATTCAACAAAAATAAACGTAAAGAGGACAAGATTTAGTATAAATAATAATAAATAAATCCTTTATTGATAAAAATGTCTCCAAAAATATATTACATTTTTACTCCTTAGAACATACACGTCTAACAGTTTGTAAGACAAAAGAAAGTTTTTGGCTGAAGTTTGTAACTTTTACTAAAATGATTCCTACCTTTTCAAATACTATCGTGATCGAATTTTGACCAGGGCACACATTGTTGCAATCATTCTTTCAAAGCTTTGATGTGAAAGTATGGTGTGATTCATAAATTTGACTGCCTATTATCTATAGACAAATGGTCAAGTTGAGTTAGCAAATCGGGAGATTAAATAAATCTTGAAATAATGGTGAATCCAGATTGAAAAGATTTGTCTTCACGTCTTCAAAATGCACTATAGGCATACCGTACAGCTTACAAAGCTCCATTACGAATGTCTTCCTATAGGCTCGTTTTTGGGAAGTCCTATCATTTACCTATAGAATGTGAACATAAAGCTTACCTATAGAATGTGAACATAAAGCTTATTGGGCTTTTAGTGCTCTCAACTTTGATCTTAGTGGAGTAGGTATTGAATGGAAACTCCAACTTTCTGAACTTTAAGAATTGAGGAATGATGCTTATCACAATTTAGGGATTTATAAAGCAAGGATGAAAGCATATCATGACAAGTAGATCATAAGGAAGAACTTTGAGCCAAATCAACAAGTTCATCTTTATGAATCTTGTCTCCACCTTCATCTTAGTAAGTTAAAATAATGATGGACTAGTCCATACATTGTGAAACAGGTTTTGCCAAATGGAGTTATTGAAATAAAAGATCCGTTTGATGAAAGGATACTAATAGTAAATGGCCAAAGACCAAAAAGCTACTTTGAACTGATAATTGAGCCTAAAAAGGTCACTTTTGTGGCTTCAATTTGCTAACCCTGAGTAGTTTCTTTCATTCTATTTTGTATATATTTACTTTTGTTCTTTGTTTTCTTATTTTGTTTTCTGCCTAATTTTATTAAATTTTTATTAAAAACAAAGAATTTGAAGTTAAAAATGAAATAATTCATTTAAAATGGCCAAGATAAAGGAGGATATGATCAATTGTAATTAGCTAGTACTTTGTATTTGTAGCCTCTTGAAACACATTTTGAAGAATTTGAAGATAACAGTGATTTTAATTTTTGGAATAAATAGAGTATTGGGAATCTGACTTTAAAAGATCCAGTTTGTAATATATTGTTGTGTGTTTATTTTAGTTTATTAAGTTTATTGTAGAGATTATCTCTACAGCAATATTTTTGCTACTTTTACTATCTTTTTGATACATTAGGGACAATATATAATTTAGGTTAGGGGTAAAGGATTGTGCATTAATGTTGTACAGAAATGTGCCAAAATTTTTCGATTTTTGCCCAAACTTTTTCGATTTTTGCTCTAGATTTTGTGTTTTGTAAAAAAAAAAAAAAAAAATCGTTTTTGTGTGTCATTTGTGAGTTTTTATTAGTTATGGAAGTTATTTAACATAAAATGTTTATAAATATTAGTTTCCTAGTAATTAATGTGTTGTTATTTTATCTTGACTTCTGAATTTTATATTAATATAATATTATTTTTCTATTCTTTGAATTGCTTAACTTTGTGGACTCTCAAAATATAGTTTTATTTAACATTTTTATGTGTTTATTTTTCAAAGTGTTTGTAAGCCATTCTGTAAGCCATTCTTTTCACACACATAATGTAATGCTTAATTATGGTGGTAAGTCAAAAGTATGAATATTTGAGTTTTGTTATTTTGTGAAGATGAACAATTAAGGCTAATAACACTTAACTAATTAATTAAGTAATTAATTAAATGATAAATCAAAGTTTAAATAAATAAGAAAAGAAAAAAAGAAAAAGTAATAAATAAATAAAAAGTGTGTAAAGTTAGTAAATTAGTGAACAAAGTTGGATAAGTTTGGTTTCAAAGCCCCTTCAACTCGAGTAAGTAAGTTTTAAAGCATGCTTTAATACCTAGTACTTTGGACTAACTAGTCTAGGAGTTACTAATCCAAAGCTCGTTAAATGAGTTATGGAGAAAGCATAAGGGAACCAGACATTGCATTATCCATAATTGTGAAGTTTATTTAAGTTCTTGTTATATTTTTGTTTATATTTTTGCTCTTTAATTGTTCTAATCAATAAATTTGAAGTGTTACTACTTGCAGGAGTGATTGAAGCAAAATAACGTAACAACTTTATTCTTAGTTTTTAATGAAACTTAATAATTATTCATTATTTCTTTATACATTAAGTCTGGCTTGCGTACATTTTGTTAAATAGCATATAAATTGTTTAAGTAAAAGTTTCATTTTGTTAGCCTGTCTAGTTACATGAGTCAAATTAGAGTTAAATGGTATGCATTATGTGAATATCTAGTAAATAATTTCAAAATTATATCACTTTAATTGCTAGGGACTAGCAATAAGCTAGTTGGGGTTGTCTTGAACATATAAAAATGTACATTTTCTAAAGCTAAAATCATTTGTTTTGCATTATTATTTGTCATTAAATCCTCTAATTAATACCATTATTCTGTTTTATGCTGTTTTTGTGTCTTAATATGAAAATATGTTTAAATATGTGTCTAGTGTGTTTCTATGTCTAAGTATATTTTTGAAAATTTTTGGAGTTATTTCTACATGTTAAATATTTATTATAAGTCCAAACAATAAAACCCACTATTTTCACGTTATAATTTTATTTACAGTATTAATGAGTTTTATAGTGTGTTTTGAGTTTACAAATATGTTGTAATATATTTTTAGTAAAATTTCTAAAAATATTTCTATGTCTTAAATAGTATTTCTGATATAACCGAATTAGCTTTGTACCATATTTTTATATTAGTAAGTTTTTATATGTTCTTAGTTTATTTTTTATTTTTAAAAATCATTGTAAATATTATGTTTGTAAAGTAATAAATTTTAATGTGTTTGTTAATTTTAGGTTCAAAATTTAGAAGAAAAACAGACTAAAACGGATAATGCATGCAAATAGTGCCTACATTAGCACTACATCAATGTTGTATCAGCATGACATCAGCAAAAAAAGAGAGACAAAGTTTCATGTAGTTTGCAACTTAAATATCAACTTGTAAAAAACTATTATAATATAATAAAATAATAAAATAATGTAAAAATAATAATAAAATGTTGTAAATAGTGAACATTTTTCACTATAAAAAGGATGCATCTCCTTTTTGGAGGAGATATTTGGTAGGATGCCAACTGATTCACCAAAAGTTAGAACCTTGCTGAGTTGTAGTATAGTCATTATTAAATAAAGCGTTGAACAAGAGTCATTTCTTAAGATAAGTGGGTTAAATAAATTAATTAAAATTAAAAACCTAAATTAAATTAAATACAATAAATGGGTATTTGGATTTTTAACTAATTTAATAGTTAAAAAATAAACAAATAAAAAGATTATAAAATAATTATAATTAAAATTGATTATAGGATCATTCACCACTACTAAACGTTAATTACACAGATAATTATAAAATTTATTTTCAAATTTTTCTTTAAAACTAATAACCGTAGATAGTGAGAAGCTCTACTACCCCGATCCTTCCTTACAGTATAGAACAAGCTCTCCATTAAATCCCTTTCCATCAAACAGCCTAGGAAAAAGCTCACTTAGTTTAATCTAACGAAAGCATTACCTTGAGAAAGATCAATTGATCTAGGCAATACACACGCAGAAGCTAGGTTCAATCAACTTATGTTCCATTCCACATCACAATCATACAAAAGTCTCACCACAACTACGTAACAAATTTGCTACTAATGGTTAAGAATTTAAGATAATTATGGATCAAAATTTCTAACCTAGCAATAAGCAATTTTCAAGTCATAATTAGTTGCACACTTAAATATAACAAGAAAATCATCATAAACATTAATTCTGGGGAAACACAAATAATCTCAAATGAAAATTCAGAAATAATTCATATAATTCTGTACATAATCAAGTTTAAGGTCTAGAATTTACCTATGACCAAAGTACAAACTACATTAGAGAAAAAAAAAGGGATTTGGCGTCCGAAAGCTACGACCTCCACTGGACCTCTCTCCCATTTTTTCTTCTCCTCCTCTTTTGGTTTTCTCTAAGTTTTGGAAGTTAAAATCTACCAAATATCCTGGGGGGGGGGGGGGGGGGGGGGGGGGGGGGGGGGGGGGGGGGG
>CAMOHE010056057.1:9022-24181 GCA_946598075.1 Artocarpus hirsutus
TACATTTTGTTGACCAATAGAGGTGAACCAGAGAGTTATGATGAAGCCGTACAGGTTGAAGATTCGGTCAAGTGGGAGTTAGCCATGAGGAATGAGATGGATTCCTTCATGTTCAAAATGACATGACAACTTATTACATTTTTACTCCTTAGGGCAAACATGTCTAACAAAAAGGCCTTGCATAATAAATGGGTATACTAGATAAAAGATGAAAGTGATGACAGCAAACGGTACAAGGCAAGGCTATTGGTAAAAAGCTTTCAGCAGAAAAAGGACGCCGACTTTGACGAGATTTTCTCTCTGGTGGTGAAATTAACCACAATCAAGACAATACTTGTGCTAGTGGCAAATGATGACTTGTTCTTGGAATCGTTGGATGTCAAGACAGCTTTTCTCTATGGTGATTTGGAGGAGGAGATCTACATGAAGCAGCCACAAGGTTTTGAAGTACCGGGTAAGAAGAACTTGGTGTGCAAACTTCAGAAGAGCTTGTATAGCCTCAAACAAGCTCCTAGGCAGTGGTACAAGAAGTTTGACGGTTTTATATGCAACAATAGTTTTTTGAAGTGTCAGGGAGATCATTGTTGTTATGTGAAGAATTTTGGTGACTCTTATATTATATTATTGCTATATGTCGATGACATGCTGATAATAGGAGGTTGCAAACAGGAGATTGACAAGCTGTCTAAGGAGTTTGCAATGAAGGATTTGGGTGCTGCAAAGCAAATCCATAGGATGAGAATAACGAGGAACAGTAATGGTCTGAAATTGTCAGATGAAGAATATGTTGAAAAGGTGCTTAGCAGATTCAACATGAATAATGCGAAGCCTGTGAGTACTCCTTTGGTAAGTCACTTCAAGTTATCAAAGGAGCAATCACTGACCATAGAGCAGGAGCGAGACCCCATGGCCAAGGTGCCTTATGCTTCAGCAATAGGTAGTCTCATGTATGCCATGGTTTGTACCAGACTAGACATTGCACATGCAGTGGGAGTTGTGAGCATGTATATGAGTAATCCAAGTAAGCAGCATTCGGAGGTAGTGAAGTGGATTCTCAGATATTTGAGAGGTACTGCGGGTTTAGCATTGTATTTTAAGAAGTCAGACTTCGTACTATAGGGCTATGTAGATGTTGATGTGGCTGGAGACATTGATGGCAGAAAGAGTACCACTGGTTATGTCTACACTTTGGGTGGCACAGCAATTAGTTGGGTCTTGAAGCTGCAAAAGATAGTTGCACTCTCTACAACAAAAGCAGAGTATGTGGCAATGACAGAAGCGAGTAAGGAGATGATTTGGTTGCAGTCATTTCTAGAATAACTGGGTCACAACTAGGAAAGGAGTGCGTTACATAGTGACAGTTAGAGCGCAATTCACTTGGCAACAAATCCTGCATTTCATGCTAGAGCGAAGCATATACAATTATGGTATCACTTCATCAGGTGGGCTTTGGAAGATGAGGTGCTAAAGCTTGAGAAGATTCTTGGGACTCAAAATCCAGCAGATATGCTCACTACGATGGTTCCGATTGAGAAACTGAAGTTGTGCGCAACTTCAGTTGGACTTCTCCATGAGATGTGAGAAGTTGTTGCCGCTGCAGTTGGAGACATGGTGATTGATTAGTCTCAAAGTGGGAGATTGTTGTAATATGGAGCCAAATCAACCCAGCAGAAAGAAGAAGAAAAAATAATAATAAGGGTGGCGCCCGCCCAAAGTTCAACCAGCTCCACGGCGTCGATTTTGAGAGCCGCTACGCCTAGAGTTTGTCTTTTTATGATTTTTCTATGTAAAAGTCATGTTTTAAAGGCCTAAAAACAGGAAACTACTAGGGTTCTTCATTAGTTGTTGTTTTTCTCTTCTTTGGGATATAAATAGATATAAGGTAGATAGGGTTGTAGAGAAGAGAGTGACATTATTTTGTGTAAGGCATATTTTATGTGAGAGCTCCATTGTTGAGAGAAAAAAATTCCCATAGAGGGTGCTATATAACAGAGATATTTGGGAAACTCTATTTGATTGTGTGGGATAAATTTCTCTTGTAATCTGTAATCTCCTTCATCATAGTGGATTCTGCAGCGAACAGAAACAGGACGTAGTCTCGAATTTGAAGGAACCTGTATAAAAATTTAGTGTCTCTCTTTTTTTCTTTTCTCCAATTTCTTTTTTACAATTATTCGTTCTTACGATTCTTAAAATTAAAAGGTGTCTAATTATTCAACATGAACCACAGTAAATCTACATTCTCTCTTCGCCAGTTCTTCTTCACTAAAAAAAAAAAAAAAAAGCTATAAAACATATTACTCCAAAAACTAAAAAGGAAAAAAAAAATATATTTCACGTCACACTATAAAAAGCTTCACTTCCATTGCACCGCTGTTCAACACATTTCCCACAAACTCCAATAGACCCACCGCCTCTTCCACCCCTTCCCACTCCCACCCCCACCACCACCACTCCCCCACCACTGCCACCGCCTCCGCTGCAGCTGTTGCCGCATCCTCGATTCCGCTTAACTACCCGGACTCCATCGACTCCTCCCCCCGCTCCCGCAATGCCGACGCCTGGACTGATGAGCCACTACCGCCCGTCCCCGGCGCAAAACTCCGGTTGATGTGCAGCTACGGCGGGCATATTATAGCCCGCCCGCACGACAAGTCCTTATGTTGTGTCGGTAGCGACACCCGCATTGTGGTTGTCGACCGCCATGCCTCTGTTTCTGACCTTTGCGCCCGCCTTTCCCGTACCCTCCTCAATGGCAGTCCCTTCACTCTAAAATACCAGCTTCCAAATGAAGACCTCGACTCGCTTATATCGGTTACCACTGACGAAGATCTCGACAACATGATAGAGGAATATGGTCGCACGGCGGCAGTTCGTCTCTCAAGCCTAATCGGCTGAGACTATTTCTATTCTTCGTTAAGCCTGAAACTGCTGCATCAACGGGGGCTTTGCTTGACGACGCCAAGCCTGAAACATGGTTCGTCGACGCGCTTAACGGGTCAGGACTTCTCCCGAGAGGGCTATCCGACTCCGCAGTCGAGAACTGTTTGTTGAGCCTCGATGGAGTTCGGGCGAGCGACTCGTGTAATGACTTGGAGGCTCAAGGGCACTCGTTGGAGGAAAACAACAAACCGGTGGTGGACAAGAGTAACAGCGCGCATGACGTTGTGCAGTACCCGTGTTCGATGTCGGACTCGCCGTTTGTGGAGAACATTACTCTTTTGGGTCATCTTCCTCATCGCCTTCCATGTCGAATTTGCCGCCGATTAGGGTTCTGGTCGACGATCAGAGAATGGTTGGGATTGATGAACAGTTTGCACAGATAAGCTTTGCTCCTCCGCCTTCTGCAATCAATCCTGTGGCTTCTATTGCTCAGCGTAATAATCCTGTGCTTGTTTCTGGGGAAAACTTCAACAATAAGGTTTTGTCTGATGATGAGAGATCGGATCATGGCGGTGGCGGCAGTGTGCCTGCCGTTGGGTTTCGAAAGCCTCCATTGCCTTTGCAGCCCGTGCAACAGAAAGGTGGCGGCGGCGGCGGCGGCGGCGGCAATTATGGTTTGCCTTCTCCGGATTCTGCTGCAAGGTGGCTTTATATGGTTTTTTTTTTCGAAGCTTAGTGCTAAATATCCACACCGCAGTACATGTTTCTAAACGTTTGATTTAGTTAACATTGCATCACAATGACAACGTATGTTTCCGAACGTTCATTTTAGAGTTAGGATAGGATTTAATTGCCCATTTTCATCCACAAACAATATTATTATTTCCTATGTCGCCAAAATTTCTTTATCTTTTGACTTTGTGTGCCTTAGTCGAATGGAAAAGGTGAAATGTGAATTATTGGGAAGTTTTAATTGGCTCTTGCACACCACTAACTTTGACTTCAAATAGAAATTATAAGAGCTTGCTTCAGCTATCAAATAAGATTGGATAATTTGCTCACATGCCATAATTTTTCGCATCGTTTGTTTGAGCAATAATTAAACGGTGTTGCTGGTGTTTGATCATATGAACAACATAACGATCGTTATAACTTTATTTTATTGTTCTCGTAGCGTGAAATCAACTGTACCAGAGTGTTTTAGCCCATTTTCAGGCTAAGAAAATGTTGGAGAGCAAGGAATGGCGATCATTTAGTAACAAAGCTGAACTAATTGGAATCCATCCAATTCATTGTCCATTTTTTACACTTCCAAGTTTTCTAGTTTAGGCTTGAAAGTTGAAATATTAACATTTGGTTTGTTGTTATTTTTTAGCGACACTAGCATCACATCTGCAGCCTCCCTCTCAAAACCAATGCACTACCAAGAGCAACTCCATCCTCCATCAAGAGAAATTAGAGCTCCTGCCAGCCCAAACACAAGAAACACCGACAACTCCGACCCCGGTTCCGGAACCCAACTTCAACAGGAAGTAGAAGATTCCAACTACGTCCTCCCTTCACACATGGATCAACATCACCAGCATCAACAATATGTTCAGGCTGGCACGCATTTAATCCACCGCCCTACAGCAAGTCCAGTGACAATGTCGCCAGACTAGCAAGTTTATCCTCAAGTACCTCAACAATTTCACAATCCAATTGATCAGCAATATCCAGTCTATATAATGCCAGTCGCCCCACAAAACCCGCAGCTGTATGACATGTCATTGCAATCCAACGTGACAGACACAACGTCCGTGGTTGCCTCAAGTCGGCCGCTTGCATCTCCTAGCCCCGCCTCAGGTATCCCGCCTGTTTACCCTGCAAAGGCAGCCTCCCCTGCTCTACCCGAAATCGCTGTCTCCAGTGTTTACAAAACCGCTATGGCATTCAAATGCCCCTTTGGTTCAGATCCCGCAAAACCAATTTCAGCAAAATTACATGGGCTTCTCACAAATGCATCATCACCCTATTCAGTCGATTGCGGTTCCTTCCTCTACCGCTGGGAATTACAGTCTCAAATTTGCGAATCTGGCCTCGGCTGTGGCGCATGAGCAAGTTTTCTACACGCAGCAACTGGCTGCAATGGCTGCTCCTTCACCATTGCCTTCTCAGTACCAGTCAATGACTCCCGCGGCAGCAATAGCCTTGTCAGAGGCTGCCAAACAACTGCCTGCGGATAATAACAATGCTTGACAACAGAACAGAACGTCACAACACTATAAGCAAAAACAGGAGGAGAATGTATAAGGTGAATTTTTGGTTGGTAAAGTTGGAACTTTTTTTTTGGACTTTTCTTTTTATATCTTATAATTGTTTCTACAACTCTAATCTTGTGTTACAAATGGATAATAAAGGACGTCGTTTCTTTGAAGCTCCACGTAGATATTGCAGCCAGTGATAAAAGATCCATCTCAGATACTACCTGAGGATTGGAATGAAGAACTTACTTTCTTCAACAAACTTACTATATATCCATCCTAACATGTTTTTTCACAGTTCAAGCGTTGTAATTGATGTTAAAACATGTGGATCCAAACTGAGTCACATGGTCACCGGCACGAACGCCATTGCTGACTGGGTCCTACGGGCATATCAAAAGAGTCGTTCAATAAAAATTTGAGCCATACGAGGAAAATGTTTCATGTAGTTTTTGGCATCATATGCACAGTATGATTGTTTATCTGCTTATTTTATTAATTTTTTACCGACATCACAAAGAATCTACCAACGTGCATGTCTGCTAAGGTTCAAGCATGTAAATAGATCCAGTTAGAAGAAATATAAAAAACGCAGAATTGTCTCTGAGGAGTCCTTAATAGTACACGGAATTAGCTTTTTGGACCAACAGAAAAAACCATGGGGTTGATCTTACTTAAACTAAGATTTGAGACAAGAAAGATTCTGGCTTAACCAGCATCTGTCAGATGAAACATTTGTTTAAAAGTAATTCAGTTTTCGAGGACAAGTATGAGGCTGTCCGACTGTATAACTAAAGGAAAGGAGAGTTTGGCGGACATATCTTACTTCATTTTTTGTTTTGGATGAAAATTATGTGATGGATACATATAGTTTGCAAAGAAGATGATTAAATGAGAGCCCTTTTCTTGCATTTCCTCTGACATGCCATATATATATCTCACACACACACACACACACACACACACGTATATATGAACTTATTTTCAATGATAACCTTTTTAATAAAAGTATATTTTAATAATAATTGATGATATATCATGATAAGGATTCAGCTTTATTAATTATCATAAAATTATTTTATCAACTATTTACTTTATTACAACCATCATATTTATAATCATTTTCCGATGCTTGCATTTGCTTGCATTTTACAGCATTTTCCTTGCAAATGAGAGCCCTTTTCTGGATTGAAATTGCTGGATTTGAAAATGATTAAATGAGAGCCCTTTTCTTGCATTTTCCTTCCATCTGACATATCAAGTTAGAATGAATATAGTATCTTTTTTATGCTTGTTATGGTCATGCTTCCCACACCCTTGTATCTATCTATGTAGAGTGGGTTTTTTTGGTTTATAGATGTTGTCATTAGATGGCGTGTTGTCTTCATTTACAATGTGATGTTACAGTGCGTTTCAGTATTACATTATATCTTCTTATACCCTACACTTTGATGTCAATTGTTACTCCTACGAAAACTTTCTTAACTAAAATTTCTTCTATTGCAACTATCATAATTCAAATTTCTACCATAACTCAAAAAGATTAAGTAAAAAACGGATGTTTAAAAAATAAAAAGACAAAGGAGTTACCAAATTTACTATGAATGGAACGATTTGTTTCCCTGTGAAAGTTGTTTGCTCCGAACTCCAGACTCCAAACTAATACATTGTACCTTAAAAAAAATAAAAAAATAAAAAAAATAAAAATCGATATACAATTTTTTAGTGACTCATCAACCATCTGTCCCATTTTCCTCGTTTTAATTAAAGAAGAAAAAAATGCATGGCCTCCAAACTCACTTTGAAGTGTCCCCCCATTTTCTTAAACCCACCAACCTTCCCTTACATTCCTCCGCTAAGCCCAAGACTCCCAAGAACACATTGCCAATGCCTCTTTCTGATCTTCCTCTTCCACAACTCCAATGGCTACCACATCAACAATACCAACAACTTTCTCTCACCTCTTTCTCCCTCCAAATCTCCCCATTTCTCGTACCAGCAACTTCAAGATCACATCCTGTATTTCCGTAAAGCAATCCAAAACCCTCTCCCCTCAAAACGACGCCGTCTACAACCTCCGAGTCGCCTTCGCCGCCGGCGGCACCGGCGGCCACATATACCCAGCCGTCGCCATAGCCGACCATCTCAAGGTCACCAACCCCAACACCCAAATCCTCTTCCTCGGCACTCCCAACAGCATGGAAAGTGACGCCATTGCCACGGCCGGCTACGACTTCGTGCCCATCACGGCCGTCCGATTGGCTCGCCCCATTCTCCTCTGCCCTCAGAATCTCCTTGTCCCTTACCGTCTGATCAAATCCACCCTTCAATGCTACTCCAAGCTGAGAGATTTCGACCCTCATCTCGTCATTGGAACCGGTGGGTACGTCTCGTTCCCTCCTTGTTTGGCCTCTGTTTTCCTCGGAGAAAAAATGAAGCTCGTGATTCAGGAGCAGAACTCCGTCCCCGGCATCGCCAACTGGATCCTCTCCCACTTCTCCGACGTCGTTTTCTTGGCCTTCAATTCGACCGTGGACTGCTTTCCCAAGGGCAGAAAGTTTGTGGTTTCTGGGAACCCTGTGAGACTGTCTTCGTCGAATAAGGTCGGCATGTCGAAGGCGGCGGCAAGGGTGAGGTTCTTTCCGAGGTCTGTGGGGAAAGTTGGAGAGGAAGGTAAAGTGGTTTTGGTTCTTGGAGGGTCTTTGGGTGCAAATGCTGTGAATATTGCAATGCTGAATGTTTACTATCAGATGTTGATGGAGAATGAGAAGCTTTTTATCATTTGGCAAACTGGGGTTGAGGCGTTTAACGAGATGGAGAGCCTTGTTAAGTATCACCCCAATTTGCATTTGACACCGTGAGTATATCTTTCTTTCTTTCTTTCCTTTTTTTTAATATGTTGATGATGATGGTTCTTTTTGCTATTGCACTTATAATAAACACAAAATAATGCAAGCATTGTGGCAAAATGGCTTCTTGTTTAATTAATGTGTTTTGAAGGACTTTTTGGTGTGTAGTAATGGTAGTAGGGTTATGCTTTTAACTCTTAGATCTGTTATTTGCATATGCATATATTTATTCGCTTGACATGAGAATTTGACTTTACGAGAAACCGAACAAAAAGCTGTTGAATTGACCTATTTCTTGTATGTACCAATTGAAATAGTTTGAGAATGCTTTATTATTAGGAAAACAAAAGGGTGGGTGTGGTTTCAGAAGCTATTAGATCCAATAGGTGCTATTATTATTAGCTGTTTGAGATAAATTTGACGGTTGTAACTTAATAGATAGTTAACCAAAAAAATTTTATGATAATTATTAAGGATAAATTCTTATCACGCCACTTTATCAATTCTTGTTAAAATATAGTTTTATTGAAAAGATAAACATCGGACCACTAAAAACAAGTCCATATACATACACATATGTGTGTATGACAATATCTGACATTTTGAGATATCCTACCGTAAAAGGTCTTCTTTTTATGCTTTAAGGTCTCGTTTTTATGCTTTCTTTCTACACTCAGCTTGAGGTTAGGACAACCTTCCTGATTTTGAGAATGCGAAATGCAATATGTTCCCTAGTGATGGTTGTATGTTTGTTCTCTGTATTTATTTCCTTCTAGTTATAGTCTTTGTGAATATTCTTCATTTTCTACGCCATGCATTACACTAATGATAAGGAAGTCACTTATATTTCATAGCTAAAGAGCTAATCAAAACACTCTACTCTAGTGGGATTCATAAAACTAAGCCCAGTTACATCGTTCACTGACTTTTATTATGACTGTAAAATGCTCATGTTCCTATTCCACGATCAGCTTCAAGTGGATTTTTAGGCTAACCTTTTGATCATTTTTCATACGCAAAAGTCCTTGCTGATATCTTTATTGGGATTCTTTTCCAAGTCAACTTTAAAATTGAATCCCCTTTTATTTGTTTTCAACTGATGAGGAAGTTTACAAAGAGTGGTCTCAACCTATTTGAGAATGTGTATGTATATAATTATGCGAAGCTGACGTGTATGCATCTAGTGAAGGTTCATGCATTCTATGGATTTGGCATACTTTGCTGGAGATCTCGTCATTTCTAGAGCTGGTGCAATGACGTGCTCGGAGATCTTGGCCCATGGGAAGCCTTCCATTTTGGTAGTTTCTATTTTCTTTGTTTCAACTACTGCACAAGCATGAAATCGGAGCTATTTTCTATTTCTTTGATTGAATGATCAATTTTGATTGGAACACATGATAAGGCAGTCAACTTGGCTTTTATCCCTTGCTATGCGAAATCACCCTGAATGGCAATTTCTTTGTTTATCATTCTTATGACATCCTACAATTAGGTTGCTTCAGCTGCTTGAGTTAAAAAAAAAAAAAAGTAGATGATTTTCACCTTTTGAATTTGTAGATTCCATCACCAAATGTTGCTGAAGGACATCAATTCAAAAATGCTTCTTTAATGGCAGATTTAGCTGATGCAAGAGTTATAAATGAAGATGAACTTGATTCAACCACCCTGAAAACTGCGATCGAGGAGTTATTAGGTTTGTAAATGTTACTTCTGTTTCATAAAAAGGCTGCTGTTGCAATTGGATATCATGCATGTAAATAACTTTGTATGGTTAAAAATGTTGGTAGGAAGGTCAAGTTTTTGCATGCTTCTATGACTTTAAAGGATTCAACAGACCAAGTATTAAAAAAGCATTGCACTGAAGTGGTATATTTGTGCCTGAAAGTTTTGCTTTGTCTGATAATTTAGTTCATGGATGTTGGTGTACCCTCTACCACAAAGATACTGTTAGTTGAAATAGAAAGTTAGCAGCCCTTTTTGAATGTGGCATGTTTGCTAGATCTTTCTTTGCGTGTAATAATACGTTAAAGCTTTTCGAGACTCTCACGTTTATCAATTTTTCTGTCGAAATATGCTGTGCTAGACTCGTATCACTACCTCTTTTAAAACTCTGTCTAGCCGGGTCCCAGCAATAATACTATAGATGCTCTGTCAGTCTGTCATTTTATGCTAGTTTGAGACGTAAATTTTCTGCACCTCTGAATAATATAGTGCATTATTTGGGGTTTCTATGTCCTTGTGCCATGAATTTATTTACCGCTTTTAGTAACAGGCTTTACTGGTAGTTGGTCTTGTCTGTTGTGGATGAAATGGAAATTTTCATTACTTGTTCTCTAACTATGATTTATCCTTAATTGTTCTTGTGTTATAGGGGATGAGAAAAAAATGGCAGATATGTCTGAGAGGGCTCTGAAAGCTGCAAAGCCCAATGCATCTGCAGAGATTGTGAGCCACATTCTTTCGCTGGTCGACTTATCAACGGCCAAGACGCAGCTATAGATATAGTTGATCGTTTGTTTTATAGGTGAGGAAAGCTATATTATGGTTCAGTAGATTTGTTCAGTTACAGGAGCTGAGATGGTTCATAAAAGTTTTTAAGGCCTAGCATTTGTGGCCAGGCGTTGTTGCAATAAAGCCGTCGAGTTCTTGTTCTCTTGATCAATATTAGCTTTTAAGTGGGAGAAAAAATTATGTTCAAACATTCCCTAGGAAAAAGTAAAAAATAAATTTAAGAAAGATGTTTAGCATGAGATGAAAAGGAAAATAGAGAAACCCGTACCTTAAGGCAAGTGAGGATGTAATTATCTGTCCCCGGATGGTGCAAAGCGAACGTGAGAATTTTTTTCAGGTAGATTCGTCGTTAGAATCTCCTATTCCTTAACCATAAATAATAAACATATCGTGTGTCTATTTATATGGCGAGGTGTTGAGGTTTTTCCGTCCCTCTGAGAGGATGCCCCCAGCTGCTTTTTGCAATGATATAGAGAGGCTAAGTGGGTGTTAGTTGGTGTGAAGAATAGCTGACATGCAGCAATTAATTAAATGTTTTTTTTTTTTTCAATGAATTTAACCGGTTATGGTGGGATGATTTTTCGAGTTGACCTGGTGGTGTTATTCTCAAAATAGTTTGAGTATTTAAGTAATTTTATGATGGTTTATTGATTTTCATTATGGTAAATATTTGGGTTGTTAAAACTAGAAACGACATGTAATACCCCATATAAAAAACAAAACATGCAAGTAGAAAAAACGTAACACCCGAGTTAACTACTCAAAAAAATTTGGACAACATCAAAGGAACCAATGTTGTACACGAGGACCTAACACGATGGAAGTAGATAAAATTAATTAATAATACCAAATGATAGATTTTAAAGATATGTGAAGGTCTAGATTTAAATACTCTTAATGTAATATTTAAATAAAGTTTAGGTGAGATTACATGCATAGTTCTAATAATGAAAGCGGTAAGTATGATTGATACCATAATCTTAAAGTTTAGAATTTGTGTTGATGTCATATTGGTGATTTGCATAATGATAATTTTGACTATTGAGCTAGAGGTTTGGTCGGCTAGACGACGAGGTCATATTACATTTGACCAATCTTGAGTTTAGGTAGTTATCATGGCAGCTAAAGGACGGTCGGTCCTGTGATCTAGTGTTTCTTGATTGCTGTGATTGGCTAATTTTTTACCTTGATTGTCTTTTTGCACATGCTTGCTTGTTGTATCCTTCCCCTTTGTAGACACTGCACTTTCTCCTAGTGTTTTCCTGTCTACCACCATGTTGCATGCGGTCTCTGTTTATTTGACGGATTGTGTTCCTTTATTTCGAATTACCATCAGATCTCTTAAGAATTAGGTTCGATTGTCTGACATTTTCTATTTGATTGCATATTGTGGAGGATTTGCAATTCGGTAGATATACTTGCAAGCTCTGTCTTATTCTCTATGTAGAGTTCATTTCTCTTGGTTTCATAGTTCACCAATTGGTTTAATAGTGAAATAACCGAGCCATACCAAGCCATTTCTTGCAACTCTGTTGGCACTTCCATGAATGGTTCCACGTGGTTTTAAATAGGGGTGAGCATAAGGTAGGTTGGGTGGATTGAAGAGATTTTTCAACCCACCCAATCAAAGTTTAGGTGGGTCGATTTTTATCTAATTTACTCAATGAACCCAAACTTTACAAGCAACCCACCCAATCAATGTTCGGGTGGATTGGGTGGGTTGATTAGATTGAGCATTGTTAAAAGGAAAAAAAACTAATAATTTATCAAAATACGAAATATATAGAAAAAACTAAAATTTATTACATATTTGATATTTAACAAAGCTCAAATATGAAGGTTATCACTAACAAATAAAACATAATAAAAACTAAGAAAACACATTAAATCTTTTTAGTCAATAAACATCAACCACAACCAACATATTGCCAATCTCCAACTACAAGCGTCTCCACTCAAACAAATGAAACGAGAGAGAGTTTTTTTTTTTTTTTTTTGGGGGACTTTAAAGTGAAGAAATAGATAGGCAAAGTTGTGAACAAAACGTAAACGGGTTGTATATATTGGAGTGGAAAGTGCTGAAGTCTTTTTTTTTAATTTTTTAAGGGACTGTATAGTGATGTGTAGTGTACATTAGACAGTAGAAAGTAAAAACTAAAAGTCTGGAATCAAAGAGAAAAAGTCTTAATAAACTATGTTATTATCAACAAAGGTCTTTTTTTTAGTATAAGATTATATCAAAATTATAATATTTATAATAAATATTTTATATACATTTAATATTGGCTGGGTTCGAATAATCTCAAATTATGAAAAACTCATCCCAAACCCGCTGAATGAAAAATTAGATTGGATGGGTTAATGGAAATTCTTATTCGGATTCATCGGATTTAGATTATCTTAGAGTTTATTGGGTGGGTTAAACCAGATTCATTGGATTGACGGATTTTTTGTTCACCTCTAGTTTTAAACCCTTGTTTTGTGTTCATTGTCCGTCTATTAAGTATTAGTGATTAAGAGATCACTGACAGACTAAGAAACGTCAAGACACAAAAAAAGATGATGACAAGGGTAACCACGAATTTCAAAAAGTAGGCACGTACAATGTAGGTGTAGTATTCGAAAAAAAAAATCTAGTAATTAATAAGTATAATATAATTAAGAATTTTTCTATAATTATACCATTAAGTTCATGAGAAAGTATAAGTTTAAAGCATTTAAGTACAAGTTTCTATAAGAAATACGAGGATAACATCTGTATGAAAAGCTTTGTCATAATATGTATGTTGGACAAATTTAATGATAGCCGTAAGCCATTAGATAGATGGCTTAATAGTGAACCGTAATAGACTTTAGAAAAAAGAACAACAAGATGAACAACTATGAGAGAATGTGAGTACATAAGAAAATGATTGACTTTAGACAAGTCAATACACCTTAGCGGTTCGAGCATAACTTTGGTCCAATAAATTGAGCACTTTTTGGTCATACCCAAGAAAATTTTAGTATTTAAGTTAAGGTTTATGTGAAAACCCAAACAAATATTTATGCATAAAGATTTGTGGAGTTGCAACTTAAATTTTATGATTCTATCATTAGATTCAATACAGTAATAAGCAAAAACGTTAAGTGTTATACGAAGTATGTCTTACTGTTTAAGATTAGAAACCTTCTATAACAACATCTAGAAAATTTGTAAGTTTAAATCGTGACTTAATCATGATTTATAAATATAAATTTTCAAGATTAACACATGTTTTGAAAGTTTTAAACTTTTTAAGCCTTTAATTTTAAATTAAAGATTAATGTTATAAATGCATAATTTTATGTACTCCTTATAGAAATGTAATATTATGATAATACACTTGGTTATTTAAAAATAATTATTTAGTATACTAAACTAAATTACTATGACTTGATAACCTTATCTGTGGGTTGAAGAACGGCCTTTATAAGAATACTAATTACAATATCTACCCTGAGATTGATTGATAAAAAGGAATTTCTAACTCATTATAACTATACAAAATTCTTGAATGATTCTAGTTTTGTAACGTCTCAGAATTAATTAAGTGTTATTAGAATATAAAATAGTGGATTAGTGTGCCGTAAAGAGTATTTTAAATTTGATTTGATCATTTTATGAAATTTCTAAATTAATGTTAGTTTTGATTCTTTTAATAATTTTTAGTTACTCTTAATTACTTTTAATTGTTATTTTAAGTATTGAAAACAAAACAATTTGTCAAAATCAAACACGTCCCATTTGAAAAATCGCAAGCCACAGGCACAGTTTTCCTTCACTAGTTTTGCCTCTCCTTTCTCTATTTATCTCATCCTCTTTCTCTCTCATTTTCACTCATTCTCTCTCTCTTCCCGTGCATCTCTCCCTCTCTTTCTTTCTCTGTTTCTCTCTTTCTCTCTCAATCTCTCTCAAAATTTTTGAAGCAAAAATCAATCCCAAGCTTTGAGTTAGTAGATTGGAAGCTCGGGAACCCGATTGGACGACCACAACTTCAGTTTAAAGCTTTAATTCGAGGTTAGTTTTGAAATTTCAAAACTTTTTCAATTTTTTAAATTTTCTTGCATTTTAAAATTTAAGCTTTTCTAAGCTTAGAAAACCTTCAATCTAGGTTAAATGAACTTAGAATAACTAGAATACAAGCTTTGTTTCATCAAAAACAGATTTAAATCAAGATTTTTTATTTTTCTCTATTTTTGGATTTATTTGAAAATTTTGTTTAAAACTTGTTTTAAAGCATTAAAAAGTGATCTACCATGTTTTTCTATCATGTATTGATAATACCCATGCTAGAGAACTGAGAAAACATGTTAAAATTGAAGATTTGGGCTTGGGGAGGCCGAGACCTGTGCCTGAAAAATTCTAGAATTTTTTCAGATCGACAGGCCAAACTTCATGTTCGGCAGGCCGGATTCATGTGTTTGGTAGGCCGGATTCATTCAACCGGTAGGTCAAACTTGGAAAAGTTCGACCGAACACTACGACACCATGAGATGATTTAGCAATTTAGGACGTCTCAAGTTAGATACTGATAAACTAAGTTATTATACATGTAAGGTTGAACGTGGATCCACAGAGCTAACATATAGCGAACCAGGATTTCGGTGAGGGACATCGATACGAGTATCGAGGTAGGGCTTCTACCTCTTTT
>CAMOHE010056057.1:34235-45131 GCA_946598075.1 Artocarpus hirsutus
CATCATATGCCCAATTCTTAAAGGTTTAGACTGACAGTCTCAGACTATTGTTTGCTTATCATACATTCAACAAATATGAACGTAAAGAGGACAAGATTTGGTATATGAATAATAAATGAATTCTTTATTGATAAAAATGTCTTCAAAAACTCATTACATTTTTACTCCTTAGGGCATACATGTCTAACAAGAAATTATGCTTATGTCGATTCCTAGTATATCTGCATCAGACTATGCAAAACAAACCTTGTTAGCTTTTAAAAATTTAACTATTGCGGATTTTACCTCTAGGTCGAACTCTACTTATTCTCCAAATTGATTTAGACTTAATCGAGATGCTCCAATTTTGGTTCGCCTCAGTCCTGGTCACTTGACCTGCTTGACTGCTTCTCCTATGATTGCTATAAAGCTGGTCTCTTTTGCTTCATAGTAGTGGTATAGCAACTTCTTGCGGCCTCTTGACTTCTAAGGATTTCTTGAACTTCTCGTTTCATTGGGAACCTGATTTGTTGGTGGAAAGTGGATGGGACAGCTTTCATCGTGTGTATCCATGGTCGTTTAAGGATGACGTTGTATCTAGAGGGGCAATCCATGACGAGGAAGTTTGCCATCTTATTTTCCTTGGCAGTATACATAGGCAATTTGATCTTTCCCAACGTGGTGGTTGCTCCTCTGTTAAAACCTACCAATGTGGTAGTAAATTTCTCTATCTCCTTCTTATTGATGTCCATATCTTTCAATGTCAAGAGAAACAAAATGTCAGCTGAGCTCCCGTTATCGACAAGTATCCTTCTTATTTCACAATTAGTGATGTTTGGCTTGATAACTAGAGCATCATCGTGTGGCCTATCGAGGCCTGATGCTTCATCACTTCAAAACAAAATTTTATGTTCATTGTACTCCTCAATTGTAGAGCTTGTATTTTCCTGGCTCGCCCTTCTCTATGAGCCCTCATCTAGTTAGCGAAATCTTTGCTAAAAATGGGGCCCCCACAAATGGCTCCGATTACTTTCCTGACCGATGGTGGTGGTGGCTATTTCTCTTGAACTTGGCAACCTCTTAGTCTCCCTTGCTCTTGGTCCAGTCCATAGGTCTTTCTTCCTCGCTCAGATAAAAACTCCTTCAAATGTCCTTTTTCAGTAGTTCCACAATCTCCAATCACAAGACCTTGCAATCGATTATTAAGTGTCCTATGTCCTGATGAAATTCATAGTATTTTGTATGGTCACATGATAGACTTACAGCCATCTTGTTCGACCATTTAATATAATCTATTCTTTCCAACTATGCAATCAGCTCTGTCAAATATATGTTTATGGTATACTTTTTTTCAAGGTCTCTCAAGCTATCCCATCTTCTAGATCTGAAATTCCAGACATAGCTTTACTGAATCTTTTGATGTTAGCTCATAGCAATTCACATAGACTCTGTATAACTGACCAAAACTCTTTAGTCGTCTTATCAGTCTTAATATGTACCGAGTAGGCTTTAACAGAATCTGTCAATTCTTCAAAGTTGTCAATCGATCCAGTAGGCAGGTTGCTAAACCATTGAATGGCTGGCCCCTTGAGACTCTAGGTGAATAGCTTGCATATTATTTCGTCAAGGATCAAGTTTGGGATGTTTGTTGCACTGATGACATTCTTATATTGCAAGAGGTGATCTTTTGGATCTAACGTTTCGTCGAAGCGAGTGCACATGAGGTTACCATACTTGAGAGGGACAACTAAAGTAATTCTCCTCATGAATGGAGTTTCTTGAATATTCTTTGAGATATCATCTAATGCTGGTGTTTTGCTCATTGCTTTCGAGACTTTTGGATCAATTTTTTCTTTGATGAGTTTACTATTCTGCTCAAGCATTTCCTTCATCATTTACTTGATTGATTCGAGGGTCAACAAGGTTTGTGCCTGAGTAGCCCCTGGTCGAACAGTGGGCTCAACTATCTCTTCACGCTCTCCACTTACTTAGGGACTATGCTGATTCATGCCATCTGAGTGCTTGTCAATGTTGTCGTCATTGTCGTTGCTACCGTGGGTGTTGTTGGCCTTATGCTTGTGGCAGTTGGTGTTGCCATGGTTGTAGTCACTGGCGTTGGTGTTAGGGTGGTGTGGACAATGGTTGCATCCTCCTGATGGGACTGAAGGTGGACCGTTGTCTGAAGGGCTGCGGTGTCTAAAACTACCACTATGCTGCCGTCGTGACTGGGAATGCCGAATGCCTATAATACGGGTAATAATACGAGTATGATGCCATCTAGGAGTTCTGGTAGCTGATCTGGCACCACAAAACCGAGTTCTCGTCGCTGAGTTGCTCTAATTGCTTGTCGTGTTCCTAGAAACACGTGGCTTGCTCTTAAAGCATCTTCTCTAAAGTCTACACTTCGACTGTACGAGCTTCCATCTGCTGGTTTACTTAGGAAACGGCTTGAGTTTCTTCGTTTAGAATTTTAGGTGTGTGTTGGTTGTCTGAGTTGTCTACCATGTCTAGTGATCAAGCTAGAAGATCCTTTAGTTGGCGATCTGAAGGCCCCATGGTGGGTGCCAAACTATAGACGTTGTATTTACAATTAAATACCAATACGTTAGATCAGTTTAATATGTTTCTATTTATGAATTTGAGCCCTCAAATCACTGTTATTAGAATCTGTTTATTTTCAAAGAAATCTATCCAAATAATTACAGAAAATAATTCAGAATTAAACTAAGTAAAATTAAACAGTACTTGGAAAACAAATGATACCACACACACAGATTTATAATGGTTCACTCTACAAAGAAGACTACGTCCACTATTATTCACTATGAATGTGTTTGATGAATATAGATTACAAAGATGCTAGTAGAATAAATGAAAATGAGAAGAAATTTCTACAAAGTTTCTGCAAGTCTCCTTTCTTGCTCCCTACAAATAAAAGACAACGTTTCTTTATATAGAGAATAAAAAAAGGTTGTGGCTTTCAACTAACAGAAAGTGGGAATGATAGTGCACAAAGTAACACAATAGTGGGACACATGTTAACCTATGATAGGCTGCAGGAACCGAGCTCTTCCCATGTCCCAGTTTATGGCTTTACATGCTCTCTTATAACTGTCAAATTGTGCGCATCAATCCTGTCGAATGAACACTTGAAAACAAACCTACAACGACAGAAAATGTTATCCAAAAGAATCATATGATAGATTTATAATCGATCGAATCGATAGAAGCCTCAACTCGTTTAGGTGCTAGATAAACAATGCTTCTCCGATCAAACTGCTTCGAATCGAACGATCTTGTTGGACTTCATTCGCTTTATTCGAAATTTTGAACCCTCATTTTGTATCTTAACAAACAATTTGGGCCTAACTAGATCGTACCCTAACAACAGCCAGCATTTTTCAAGAAGCAAATAGAACTAAGATCACAAAAGTAATTGTCTAAAACGAAAAATATTGGTTTCCATTCACATCTTTCAGTTTTCTCATCCCAATATTTTCTCAGGAAACAAATAGAAACAGAACCACGTATTCAGTCTTTACCATATCTCTAAAGCATTGGAAAAAAGGAAAAAAAAAAACAAAAAACAAAAACTGTAGGATTCACATCCTGACATTTTCTTAGCAAACAAACAGAAGTCAAAAGCACCACAGATTCAGCAATAATCCTCTATCTTTAAACCGAGTAAATAAGTAAGAATTCAGATCTTCCATTCTCTAATCCAACACTTTCTCGAAAAACAAATAGAATCCAAAAAACTAACAGATCGACAAAATTCTGACCTACTATGATCTAGAGGCAATCGAGTCCATGGCCCTCTTGTCTTCATTTCACGGAAGAAACATGGCAATTTGGAAGAGAGTGCAACTAATCTTTTTTACCCGAGTGAGAAATAAACTGAATTGAAAAATAGTAGTATCTGGTTTTGTAAAGTAGGGGCAAAAATGTCAATTCATGAATTAATAAAAAAGAAAATAAAAAAAAAAAGACATTCTTGTAAAAAAAAACAAAAGAAAAAGAATGAAGTGCTAACAAGGAGTGTTTATAAGCAGACCTTTCTGTGTATACTCGTTTTGAAATATTTTTAAAAACTCAATTCATCACCCTCCCTCTTAGGTAGCTGTCTTGGCATAACAGCTATGCCTTTTACTTGATTAAAACCCAAGTATTCAAGCATGATGCATTATCAAAAGAATTCTAGTTTAAGTAATGTAATAACATCTTGGTTAATTCAAGCATGATGTGTTATCAGAAGAATTCTAGTCATAGTTTTAAAATTTTCATGATTACAGAGAAATTTTGTGGAATGGCAAAAAAAAAAAAACAAGTTTCGGAGTCATGCCCCAAATATTAGAGCTTTTGATTTATGCCATAAATAACTAATTAAGGTTTAACAAAACGTGGTGGAATCCAAACCACAAAGAAATGTCGCACATATTCGGAGACATATAAACGTTGTGGCATGTTAATCAACCTTCTCATCATGATTAATACCCAATTTTATTAATCATTCCACCCCAATTTAAAACAAATGCTTTGTAAATGAAAACACTCACGTGTCCACCATGCAACGTTATATTGACCCATGTGTACTCGATGTGACATTTTTTCACATAATAGGGACATAGGGTACCTGCGTGTGTTGTAAACTTTGTACGAGATTATACAATAATCAACGGATTTAGTTGTCATTAGTTGATGCCTTTAGCATTTTTTGTTCTTTTCGGATACCATATTAACGTCAAACTTAATTAGGTTTACCGATCAATTCTACTAAAACAACTTGAAAATCCACTAGAAATAAACATGTTAAAAATGAGGGATTTCATATATAAATGGTACATTGCTCTACGTGTTGCCCATTGAGAATCAATCTTGAGGTTCCTCGTGAACCATATCCATTAGTTAATTATACTTCCTCGTATATGGTTACAAAAATATCACGTCTAGCAATATATTTTAAACAAAGGGGAGGGAAAGAAAGCGTAAAACGTAAGAAAAACTGCTTCAGCATCTAAATTTCCTTCAATACCCCGAAGAGAGTTAAAATACATGAAGAATGAAAGTTTGATCATATTCCTAAGAAATCAGGCAAGCCAAAGATGGCTTCCCTGGTTGAATGACCTCACTTCTTGTTGTTCAAGCAGTGGGATCAGTTAGTGATCAGAGCCAGTGGCAGCATCTTCTTCAGAGCTTCGCCGTTTCTTCTTTCCCTCTCCATGCCTCGACCGTCTTGGGGCCTCATCCTCACTTTCACTCTCGTCATTTCTAAAGCTGTTTCCAGCACCATACTGATCTTCTTGGTGAACCTTTGCTCCTTGTTGGTAATGAGCATCATCCTCTGGTCCACCAGCTGGACCAGACATCTCCTGACCTCTGAACTGGTCTGACCCTGTGCCATACCTCTCATTCCGATCATTGGCTGGTCCCCTCTGATCCCTTCTTGGGGGACGATTCATGTTTTGTGATGATGGTGGGGGGGGTTGCTGAAAGATTGGAGGCATAGCACCTGGACGCATAGGTCTGGCTGGATTTGTGCCTTGAACTCCCATACTTCCCATATATGGAGCACGTCCGGGACCCATCATCATCCCAAACCCGCCACCAGGAAACACAGCCCCCGGTTGTGTAGGTCGCCCCCGGTACATCATGGCAGATGTAGGCCCCATAAAATCACCACTAAATCTGGGACCATATGGATTAAAAGCTCGAGGGCCTATATTAAAAAGATCCGGTATGGGAAACCCATCAGGTGTAACAGGCCCATAAGGTGACCCATCAGCACCCATCATAACCGGTGGAAATCCCTGCATGCCAGGCATAGGTCTAGCGCCACGACTCAGTGGCATGTGAGGAGCCCACATAACTCCTCTGCCTCTTCCTCTACCCTGATTTGACCCAGGAACCTGGTTAAAGCTTTCTTCTTCATCTTCACTTTCTTCTTCCTCCTCCTCTTCATTGTCCTCGAATGGGACTATGTCCGGGTTCTCTCCGCCATTATCTGGATCAACTCCCTTAGCTTTTTCCTCTTCACGTTTTGATTCAGCGGCAAGCGAGATTGCCTGTAAAAAGTGGAAAAAGATTAACAGTCTACGTTTATTATTTGTCTACCCAAGACCACGTATAGAAAGGGGAGATACAATATTCTAGTGTGTATATCCACCCTGAAAATTGTCCCTCATTCAGGGGGAAAACCACCACATCATCAAAGAAATTCAGGACTTCATCTCAAGTAAATATATATATACGTGTGTGTGTGTGTGTGTGCTTTTTTTTTTTTTTTTTAAAGAAACTGACCACTCCTATTAATATCAAGTAAATATAAGATTTATAATAACTAATTTCGTTTCCATTTTTCTCATCCATAATGTTTATATAAATCAGTTATACCGCCTATTCAGATATCAGCATTCCATTGATGTCATCTTCGGGTTTTTGGTATTTTTATGCTCCTTAGACGATTGCAATAATTGTAACGGTGCTTAAAGTGTTGAAGTGGATTATCATATCAGCGCCACAAAGCCCACAACTACCAACAGAAGTAGGATATCAATTACGCTACGTTTGGTGGAGGTGAAAAGTGGATGGAAAGAAAGAGTGGCCAGATTTTTGGAGAGTAAAAAGCGACAATAGGTTGTTTGGTAGGAGAGACAAGAGAAAGGAAGAGAAAAGCGAGAGGATAAAAGGATCTATAGGTCTCATCACCTTTTATCCACCAACAAGTGTGGAGATTTTTTTAAAGAAAACTTGTTACTGCTCACATAAAAGTTTAATCCACCTATTCGTCCTCATTTTCAAAGCAAAATGAAATCAATTCAATTAATTACCCATGTTTTCCCTTCCTAACATACGAAACAAGGTAAAGGAAAAAATAATTTTCTTATTCATATTTTATATCCCTTGCATGTTTTCTATCCCTCCTTTAGTCCTCTCTTTCCTTCTTAGCTAACGGGGTGTAAAAGTGAAAATAGAAACTGCCAAAATGGACCCCTAGGCTACGTTATTCTATTGCCATAGCCCACAGCTATCCTTTTCTTTTGGGGACGCGAGCTTAAAGCATTAGCATTTACCAAAAAACAATGTGACATGCACATTACAAAATGAAATCAAATGCTCCATATCTCATGAGAGAGTATGACTGAATCATAGGAAGGTACCAGTTAACTTAATGGCGTATAATTATAAATTAATCAAAATTTTCTTTTCCTGAACATAATTTTTTGTTTTATATTATCTGCAAAAAAAATTTTTAAGAAGTAAACATACCATAAGTTCACTATCTGGTTCAAGATAAAGCAGCGAAGCTAACTGCTCACCAATTGAGGGCTCTAGCTCTTGACAATCTCTACTTATCTGCGGATAGAGAAACATGACGATGAAATATAGAGTTAATCGAAACTCTTATTATACTAGACAAAAGCACGTTAGTTAATAAGGATACGTGAAAGTGTGAGAATTTGGTTATAGATGCAGTTACATGCATATATGTAAATATCTATTTATGTATGTGAATGACGTTTCAAGAGTTTTATCTTATTTGCTCCCTGAGTTTGCAAAAAGCAGTACTTTTAAAGAACTGTAGTAGAATATGCAAACAGCAATTCAAGAATTTTATCTCACAACTAAACACCTTGCCAGAAAAGATCAATATGACCCCGCTGGAAATCTTTATGAGTTTTTGACATCAATATCATGTTTGGAAGGAGAAAGAAAACCGGGGTTCCTTCGGAGGGAAAAAAAAAGAGAGGAGAGGGGGGTAGGGGGGTGTGGAAAAGAAAACCTTGCTGACGGCAAGAGTTGCTTTTAAGATTTGAGGTTCTGAATAATACCTTCACTGGCAAGTTCTCATTGTACGGATTCCTTAAATGACGAGTCTTGTGGAAAGAGAGTTCGCATAACTGCATATAGAGAATTGCAATTAGGCATTACATCAAGTACTACTTTATGCACGAGTAACCAAAAAAAAAAATCATCTAAATTGCTATTAGTTTTTGCTGGTTTCAGAGTTGTGATAGCTATTTCACTCAGCCCTGCCTCAATAGCACACAGATGGGATTGAGAAGAGGCCTGACTGTATAGACACTCTTTAACTTATTTACTACAAATATTTTAGTGGTCGATTATCAAGCTGACTTGAAATTTAACAGATCACCCTGTTACGAGAGGTGGGACAAATAAAAAGAAATAAAAGGGGACAATAACCAAAGCCCATCACTAATAATTCCAATATTGGATCAAGCATACCATCCTTTTCAATGAAACAAAACTCAGAATTTGGGAATATAATCTTGTGAATTGCAAAGAAATTCTGGTGAAAAGCGAAAGAAAACTACCTTCAACCATTTGACTGAGAAATTCCGCCCATAATGCGCGGTTCCATGCGCATATTTCCAATTTCCCCCACTAACAGACCCACCGATTCTTGACATCATCTTTGCACAACCCTAAAAAAGCACCGCAAATTGATGTTTAACATCTCAAGCAGAGCAAAAAGTATAGTTTGAGGGAATAGCAGGCCATGTAAAACCTACATTTAGGAAAAATACAGTCTCTAGCAAAATCTATTATTATGGGAAATCAAATTGCAACTACCTGGAAATGCCGAGTCCGATTGACTGAAAAAACTAAGATTACATTTTCAGCAGAGTCAAAGGCTTCATTAAGTTTAGCTTCATTGCTTCTTTGAGTTGCCCATACTCCTTGTTGTACAGATAATTCCAGATTTTCGCGGTTGCAACTTTTTACAATAAAATACCTAAATTCCATGTTTCCAAATAAATTAAGTTGATGCAATTCCAATCAAAGAAACACCACTTTTCTTATTTAAAGACGAAAAAGAATAGAAGAAATACACTCTAACTGGAAGAAGATAAAACAAAGAAGGAAAAGAAAAAATAAGTAGCACACTGACCAGGCACTTTACACACGTGCACATCTACAATAGACCATGCAAATGATAAATAAAATAGGGGATGCACAGGGACAATACAAGGTGTTTACATTCTAAACTGTGCCAGATGGTCTTATAACTGTATGGGCAGGAGCAGTAACACTAGTAGAACTTTGAACAAAGACAAGTCAGTGAGAGAATTTTGTCCAAGTTAAGTGGGATCCTAGGAAAGGGGGTTCAGATAATAGAGAATCCCAAAAACGAAAAGTTGCAAAAACAGATTGCTATGTACTCTCGGGGGTGGGAATTCACACATGCAGTTAACAACAACAAAATGCTAGTTAAATACATTCGTCTGGACCAACAGAATAGAAGTCCACACAGAAAAGAAAGATGCTGTTTACTTTTCTCCAACTACACCCAAACTGCAACGTGAAAGAAGACTTTACCGCATAATACTTTGTTATAAGATCAAAACGTTCAGCAATTCCAAGTCTTTTGACATCAAACCACATAGAAGAAACATACTCCTTAAACCATACAGCATTTACTAAATAAATTTTGCATGACGCAGCATTACCAGAATTGATATCCATGCTCGCTGGATATACAACATGCATTAGAATTAGCCTTCACATTTATGACGTTAAAACACCAGGAGTTCATTATGCAGATATCGTTAAACCATTCATGCAATAGCAGCTCATAATGTCATCCTTTTAAAGAAATAACCCAATAAAAAGTTTATCCAACCATTTCTTATATAGGAAAAATTTATTCAGTTCTTCAACTTACACTCCAAGTCATTCGACTTGCAAAGCTGCATATAACTCAACTTCCACTAGACCAGTTTCCCACAAGCTGGCTGACACTTTCCCCCCTACCCTGAGTGAGAAATAATTAACCAACTCAAAAAACGTTACAGCCCTTACTAATTTTGTACAGAACAGTCCCATCTGTGCATAAGATCTTCCATATTGTTCGTAGAGAAACCTTTCTATAACTATAGATCCAAATCATGTACAGCTGTGGAACCCTCTAAGCTCAAGCTGCAACAGAGTTTATAGATTCATCAAAGGTCAGTTTGAAAGAAGAAAGTCCAAATAGGTCTCGGGCTTACAAAATTTGTTAAGAACCAACTTAACAATCCACTTTACAAAAGCACTCTACATCCTAAAAGAGAACGGGTAATCAACCTAAAAAATATAACAAAAAAGGAACAAATACAGAACAAATTGAACTTTAGAACCCAAAACACCATGAATTCTTGTTGTGCCAACAACAAAAAACAGTAGAGAAACCTGCAAGAAACAATCCACGCATCCCTGTTGAAGTTTGATCTAATATTGAGTTTTCTAGTGTAAAATAAAACCCCAACAACCTTTTATTTAAAAAAATGACTGAAGTTCCAATAGCATCCTCCAGCAAGCAGTTAACTAGAAGAAACAACAAAACCTAAATACGTCCCTCCTTTATCATTGTCCTTTGCTATTGAACAAGTTTATTGGTGAATCACTAAGATGCAAGGTTAAAGAAAAAGAAATGCTCATCATACAATATGATTGAAAGTACCTTCTATAAAACAGAAAAAGGAAGAAATGAATTTTTCTTCTTTTTTTATTCAATGAAAACAAACGTCTCTCTTATAGAGATTACAAAGAAATAATTTTCCCTGACTTCTAGGAAATTAGATAATCAAGGAAATCCCAAAAAGGAAAAAACAATAACAAACCCCATAACTTAAGGAAACCAAAAAATAAAAAAGATATGTCAACTAATAATCCCAATAATGATGGGATTTCCTATTTGACTTTCCCACACTCCCCCTCAAGCTGGTGAATAGATGTCAGTCATTCCCAGCTTGCTAACACATGAATCAAAATTAGTCTTCTAGAGAGCTTTAGTTAGAACATCTGCTTCCTGCAACTTAGTGGAGATATAGGACAGATTAATAGTCCCATTCTTTATCTCTGTCTTGCTGAAGTTCCTATCTATCCTCACATGCTTCATCCTATCGTGTTGCACAG
>CAMOHE010056057.1:45151-57359 GCA_946598075.1 Artocarpus hirsutus
TTTATAGTTACTTAACCCTGTCTTCAAACCGGTCATATGATCAGAGGCGCCGGTATCCACAATCCATGCATTTTGAGGTCCTTTGTGTGACAAGAATGAGAAAATACCTCTCTGAGTTGTCAAAGCTGCAGAACCTGATGAAGCAGGGGTCGCCTCCCCTTTTGCAGATAAAGGGTTCATGAGTTTCCGAAGTGCTTCCATTTCCTCGGTAGTGAAGGCTTTCGGAGCTGTAGTAGCTGTCTCAGCAACATTGGCATTTTTGTTGTTTTTCCTCTGATTTCTTGGCTTCCAGTCAGGGGGTTTTCCATGCAAATTCCAGCATGTCTCCTTAGTGTGATATGGTTTTTTACAATACTCACACCACAACTGCTGATCTTTGCCAGAGAACGCCTTTAGATTACCACGGTTTGTAGCCAATGCAGATCCTTGAACTGGGCTGTCAGCTAACGAACTCTGTGATGGTGAAGACATAACCTTTTTTCTTGTTTCTTCACGCCTAACCTCAGCAAATGCTTCCTTTAGGGAGGGTAGAGGCTTTGTCCCAAGTATACATCCTCGAACCTCATCTAAGTCTTGATTGAGGCCGTGTAAAAAATCAAAAATTCGATCCTTTTCCATCATTTTGCTATACTGTATTCCATCCTCTGGATGCTTCCAGGTAACATGATGAAACAGGTCGATTTCTTGACACAATTCGGATAGATTATTAAAATACTCGGTAACCGACGATGTACCTTGTCTAGTGTTTCGTATCTTGGAGCGAATCTCAAAGCTTTGTGAAATATCCTCCATATCCGAATACATCTCCTTCACAGCATCCCAGATTTCTTTTGCTGTCTGATAGAACAAATACAGACGCCCAATTTTTTGATCCTTTGAGTTTATCAACCAGGCCATTACAATAGAATTCTCTGCTTCCCAAGCGTTGTAGTTGTCTGAATCCGGTGCTGGTGGTGCTCTAGTTAAATATCCCATCTTTCCTCTGCCTTTAATCACAAGCAAGACAGATTGATACCACTCTCTGAAATTATTCCCATTGAGTTTGTGTGTAGTAATCTGAATTGAAGGGTTTTCTAGATGGCTAGAGGTAATAGACACTGGAAGACTTGTACAGGTTGGTGTTTCGGCTTTTTTTATGGTCGAAATGATGATTTGGCTGTCTTTACCCAGAAAAACAGCCTAGCTCTGATGCCATAAAACAGAAAAAGGAAGAAACGAATTTTTCTTCTTTTTTTATTCAATGAAAACAAACGTCTCTCTTATAGAGATTACAAAGAAATAATTTTCCCTGACTTCTAGGAAATTAGATAATCAAGGAAATCCCAAAAAGGAAAAAACAATAACAAACCCCATAACTTAAGGAAACCAAAAAATAAAAAAGATCTGTCAACTAATAATCCCAATAATGATGGGATTTCCTATTTGACTTTCCCACATTCTATACAAACATAATAGAGGAATGAGCTAAATATAGTGTTGTTTTAAAACACCCAAAAAAATGTATCTCCTTTCACATTCAAGGTTCACAATTTAGCTTTTGATATACTAAATGAAATTAGAATAATAAAACAAATTTGCCTCGACTACTGTTTATTGTATAAAACAGATTCCAATGTGAAAAAGTGTTGCTAAACTGACTCCTCCTTTTTCTTTGTCGAAGGGAGATTTGATATAATAAAAAACAAGAGATGTGATAAATCAGTCAATGCCTAAGCATAAAACAGATCAGAAACAAGGAAAGACCAAAATCACTCTTTGCATTTTCGATACTCCATGTAAACACACAGTTTAATGAATAATGACACGAGTTAAAGAAAATCCATACATTAAATAGTTAAAATACAAGTAGCGTACAACATTAAATATTTATATAAGTAACCATAGGTTTAGGAAAAAGCTAATTACAGCTCAGTATGACTCTTTTGGCCAGTTATTGATTGATAATAACCTCTTATACTAATGTCCAACAAAGAATAAAAAACAACTGATTTGCGTGTAACCTAATAAAAGACCTTAGGTCTCTGAACACACCTAGATATTCCTGGAGGCAGAGGTGCTGCTGTTCTGTTGGCCTGATTAGTCAGACCATTGGAAACATTTTGTATCTGGTTCTGGCCAGCTGGTTGGTGGGACGGCTGCACCTGCTGCTGTGGCTGCTGGACATTAGCTGACTCCAACATCGATGGTTTTCCGACAACACCTTGACTGACTGCATTGGGGCCAAGTGGAAGCTGAGGTTTTTCTCCTTGTTGAGTAAAACCCGCATTCCTTTGTTGAAAAAACTTGTTTGAATTGTAGTTGTAAGAACTCAAATGCTGAATCTTCTGAAGGACTTCTTCCACAGAGGGTGGAGGTCCAGGCAGCTTTGCATGTCTATAACGGCAATCTGGGCCATTTGGACAAAATCCTAATTTGTACCTGCAATTACAAAATATTCACATTAAATTATAAGCACATAGACTTGTAACCATACACTTAATGAAATGACATGCCATGTGAGACGCATATAGATTTGCAAAGTCAGATCAACAAGGACGTAATCAGAACAACAGAAGGAACATCAAATCCTCATTTGCGGGTGCAATGTCAAAAATCCAATAATCCACGGACTCCACTAAATTCATATGACTTCATTGAATCACAGACTTAACAATTCAATCTCATTTTCGTTTTCTTTTTTTGTGAATAGAAATTACATGCATACTATATTATACACACCCACGCGAATATACATATATTGAACCATGTCATTCCACTTTAATAAGTTCATGTGATCATCAAACAATTCAAAACACAGTAAAAACCAAATCTTCGGCTACATTTGACCTCTTGTGTAACCTAAACCACGTCACAATCACAAACGAGCTTTTTGTTCAGAAAAAAAATAACAAAAAAATATCCAAGCTTGGGATACTTACATGTTACACTCTTTGATATCTTCGTTGGTGTGCTTGTAGACGCAGTCCTGCTCGCGGCATTCGCCATAGAGGCGGAAGAACCGGCAGACCGGCATCCGCGACTTGTCGTACTGGTGCAGGAACCCGCACGCTTCTCCCTTCATGCACAGGCTTCGCAGCCAGTGCCGGCACACGGTTTGCCGGAAGCTCCGACCACGTCCGGGATTGGAGGCGCCACCACCGCCGCCGGCCGAGGGGTCCGCCAAGGCGGCGGACTTTGAGGCGGCGAGATTGTTGGAGGCGGCGTTGGCGGCGGAGGAATCGGGGTGGATTAGAGCGGAAGAGGCTGCGGCGAGATTGGGAGGGCCTCCGGCGGTGGCGGTGGTGGCGGCGGTGGTGTCGAGGCCGCCCTCAAAGTCGAAGCTGAGAACTCCCTCCGAGTCCTCCATTGTTGATTATGGCTGATCTCTTCTTTAATGGAGGATTTGACTTTTTTTTCAAAGAAGAGAAATTACGGTTTTAGAATAATACATGTGAATTTGGGAATTGTGATTTTGGAATTGTATTGAGAAGATATTGAACGAGGAGCTGAAGAGGAAGATGGCTGATGGGAAGTACAAAGAGGGAAAACTTGTGAGAAAGAAACTATCAAATAGGTTTTTGGGTTTTACCAAGTTTCTTATTTATTTATTATTATTTTTAAATAACTGAAAAGGTGACGGTGACACAGACAAGTGCCTTATAAAATGAAGGGTAAAAAAATAATTTTCTCATATACAAAGATAGGGATGTTTAGTCCAGTAATTAAAACTATTGTTTACAATTATAAATATTATAACATTTTAAAATTTTATATTATGTAATTTTTTTTAATATGTAAAAGGTTTAAAATATTTTTAATTAAAAAAATGGTTAGAAATAATTTTGCTAAACATGGTAGACAATAAAATTACAAACACCAAATTTAAAAAAAAAATAGAAAAATAGAAATTGTTTCACAAATTGCCATATTTGTCTCAGCTCAACGACATGCGGCTAAGTGGCTGTCATTGTGTTAGCTTTAGTTATATTGGTTTTTAAAAGTAGTGGCTTTTGCACGCAGTATTTTTTTGAGTTAAATTTAATTTCAGCCTACAAAGAATATTAGTTGTCTTATTTTACTTCTTAAATTTGTGTTAGGCATGAAAAAAAAATAAAATAAAAATTAAAATTAAAAAACGACTCTTCTTAAACACCTACATATAGATGCATAAGAGGAGATTTTTTAAGATTTAAATTTATTCAAAATAAAACTAAAGCTTATTTTCATCTTTTTTTATCTTTATTTTTTAATTATTTATTTAAAAAACGTTAGCTTTAAAAAAAATTGATTAAATGTGCACGTGGTGCACTTTAGCCATAATGGCCACCACGAATTGCATCCGTGCAATTCAAATTTTTTTAATTTTATTTTTTAAAAAAAAAAAAGTCTCTCTTAAACCAATAAAAAACTTAAAGAATAAGTCAGCCTAACATGGGGATTAATCCATGTATAATATGCGTGCATTATAGATCGCACTTACACTGTTATCCAATTAAATAATAGCATTATTTAATTTTTTGAGTGTGTATTAATTTCAAGAAAAATTAATTTCATTGCCCATAAGTTCAAATAATTTGCAAAAATGGCACGGGGAGCTATAGACTTATAATTTTAAGCTCTAATAAAATTAATAATTAAATTAGCAACTTAATCCATTTATCAATTTTATTTATTCCAAAGTTATTCTACTAAAACTTGGAATTTCTTTTGAAATTATAAATATAATTTATTCAAAGGATTGAATCGTCCGTTGATATAGTCATTGTATATAAATTAATCCTCCATAAATAATTTATAATTAGGGTTAGGTAAAATATAATAATCTCTCTAATTACTTTTTTATCCTTGATTGCCCTTGATTCTTTTATGAATAATAAATTCATAAAACGAATCACGAATTTGAGCACTCATATTATTTAAGACCTGAATTAATACTTAGTAGAATTATTTATCTGCTTCTAGATAAAGAAGGAATGGATTCGTAATATTAATATTCTTGGCTACTTATTTCAATATGTTTCTAAAATACAAGGAATAAAATTAGATTATCGAATCCGTACAAGGTAAATCATAGATATTTTCATAAATAGGAGTCTGCTAATAACTCGGACTAAAATCATATTATATATGACCATCGATTGATGTGATTAGTACTTGCTACACTTTAACAAAAATTATTTTGCTATTTAATCATATCATGTTCCAGTCCTATATAATCACATTATGTAAATGCATTCATTTAATGACTCATTATATTAACATTTTAAATAAGACTGTTCCTTCTTAATAGAAGTGACCTATACTAGTAACACTTAATTAAAAATTTCATACTTTCATTGAATAATTAATTTTCAATTACTGACTATTTTTAATTATTATCCTTAAATATTATCATCTTGTATGTTACACTTATATACAATATTTAATCACATCATGTTCTAGTCCTATATAATCACATTACGTACAATGCATTCATTTAATGACTCATTATATTAACATTTCAAAGAAGACGTTCCATTCTTAATAGAAATGACCTATACTAGTAACACTTAATTAAAGATTTCGTACTTTCATTGAATAATTAATTTTATATCACTAACTATTTTTAATTATTATCCTTAAATATTATCATCTTGTATGTTACACTTATATACAATATTTACGAACACATAAATGATTTTAAAATTTTAATGATATTCATAAAGCATTTGACATACATGCACACAAATGAAAATTCACTTTACTTATTTATAGATATGTCCATTACATAAACATCACATGCTTTAAGGGCATTTATCTTAACATATTCAACATCATATTTACTATTTCCTTTGTTTTTCTTTGTTCTCACTTCTAAGTTTTACTCTTAAACAAATTAAAAAAAATTTAAAGTGTTTAGAAAGTGTAGTTAAAATTGAAACTTTTGAACTGAAAAATGTAGCATGTAAGAGCTTTACACTCTAGTTCACTTTTTTTTTTATTAATATAGCATGTGAGGGCTTTATATTGTAGCAACCAAAAGTTTTTGTTAGAACCGATTTTATCAAATGCCCTTACTTAACAATGTGAGTTATACGTATGTTAAAACTAAATATGCATTTCCCTAAAAACAAAAAAAAACAAAAATGTTCCATAAAAAAAGAAACTATATGTGTATATATGTATACATATTTTTTTTTACTAAATTATATCTTAAGTTTACATGTATAAACATTACCTTTTATTGCATGTATAATTCAATGTTGTCTTTTATTGCATGTGTAATCCAATATTGCCTTTTATTGCATGTAGAACGCATTGTCGCCTTTACTTTACTATGTACAGAACCACCAAAAGCATCGCTAGATTTTTTGGCTATGGACAGTTTTGTAATTTTATCTAATATATTTAACTGTCAATGCTTTCTATCTAATAATCCATTCACTTTTGGGAGGAGAAAATATGGGGGGACCCACTAACTAATTTTTCCGTCCTATGTTTTTTTTTTTTTGCACCTAAACTTCCCTCCTACCAAACATCTTAGTTTATCAATTTCCATTCAAAAATCTTTTCAACATTTTATTTCCTTCCACTTTTCATTGATACCAAAGAGATAGTAAATTTTTAAGTGTCACACAAATAGTCACCAGCTTTACATATGTTACACTTTCAATCCATTCGTTACAAAACCATTTAAAAATGAATGGAATTAGCATGTGAGATATACATGATGCTTTTGATGAGGGTAACTTGGTAAAATTTATATATTGATTTCAATTTTGACTCCCAAGGAATTCTAGGTATCTCATTGTACCCCTTAAACTTCCAACTGTCTCACTAATAGTCCTTGGACTTTACAAAATGTTACACTTTTAGTGATTGTTGTTCTTTACAATTTTAGTGTTTGATGCTTTATGTGAACAAATGCCTATCCATTTTAGTGTTTGAGATACCTCAATTATTTGCAAACCTTTCTACCGAGCCTTATAACTTTGTGCCCTTGAAATCTGTATAAAGCTAGTTTGCTTCCCATATTTTATGGATTCTCCAACATCAAACTTCTATTTGCTTTTAAAAAAGTCTAAATGCCACCTTAGCAGCCATTGGAATTCATAATAATCATCAAAAGTGTAACGTTTGTAAAGTTTTGGGGGCCATTAGTGTGACATTTAAAAATTTAGGGGGTAAAGTAAGACACTTAGTATTTCTTGGGGGGCCGAATTGAAATCAATACACTATTTTTACCAAATTAGCCTCATTAAAAGCATCATATGCACCCACGTGCTAATTCTGTTTATTTTTTAAAGGTTTTGTAATGGATGGATTGAAAGTGTAATGTTTGTAAAGATTGGGGACCATTAGTGTAACACTTGAAAATTTAAGGGGCAAAATGAGACCATGAGTATTTCTCAAGGGTTAAAATTAAAATTAACCCTTTTTATTAAAAAAATGATTTTGGCATTTGTGTATTCATAATATCAGAATTAGAATGATACTATATTGTTTTTATAACTTTATTTATTTGATAAAATTTAGGTAAATAAAATATTCATTTAATACATTTTTTAATAATTTATTTACTATGTATATGAATTGATAAATGATTTTAATAAGTAAATAAATTGTAAATATTACATACATATTGTATTTATCAAGTATAAATACTTGTAGTATGAAGATAAATAAATAATACAAGAAAGAAAACATTCTTGATGTTTCGACTTATCAATTGGGCTACTAATTACTCTTTTAGCATGGAAAAGATGAGATTATGTTAAGGTTTTACTAGTTCTTCACCAAACAATACCTTTTTGTGGCAAAAAATGCAATCACCATAGGTTAGCGATCAAGCTCCGACAATATAAGCATTAGTGTTTTGGTGTACTCGGTCCTTTTCGCCCTCCAACATGACACTTAGCCTCTCATCTAAAAGCATTGCATAAAGTAATTATTTCCATAAATTTCTTTACCTTCAAGCTTTGACGCATGATCGTCTAATTGGTAAAAGCTATAGGATGTGACTTAGGGTTAAAACTATATGATAATTACGAATAGTCTAGAGGGATAAAACCGAGGGGGTTCAAGAAGAAACTTCCGTTTGAAACATGGATATAATTGAGGGTGTTTGAAAAGATACCTTCTTAATGAAAAGATATCAAGTAGTTGCTACATTTGTTCCTTTCTAAAGGAATAGGTGAAAGTGTAACATCCAAGAAAATCTTAAAATTAAATATTGTTAATTCAATTTAAGGATTTTTTTAGTAGTATTTAAGTTAAGGATTTCTTTTAGTAAACTTACATTTGTTATTTTGAATAAAGAATTGTGGAATTATAGCTTAAATTTTATAATTTTGTGTTCATTGTTAAATCTAGTATTGTATAGTACTGATAAGCATAAGTTATTAGATTCATGTTCAAGATTTGAAAGCCTTCCACCTCAGGTTATGTAACGCTCTTGAATTTTAAAGTAAGGTTAGTTATGTTAAGTTTAATTATTAAATATGACAGTGTAATTTTTTATGTTAATTTTCAGTTATTTAAAATTTGATTACATTTGTCACATTTAAAAATTTGATTTTTAGTTTTAAAATACCAAATGATATTTTATACCACATTTTCCCCATATTTATGAAAATGCTCTTGGGCCTTTATTTCTCTTTTCCTTTTCTCTCTTTCTTTTCATTTTCATGCTTTCTCTCTCTTTCTTTCCTTCTCTCACGCTCAGCTCCCTTTCTCTCTTTCTTTCTCTCAAAAATTTTGATTTTGATTTTGATTTCAAGCTTCATTCTCATGGGTTTGAGCAAGGATTGAAGTTCAAATTATCAAGTTTTTCATCCAAAAACACCATTAAAGGTTAGTTTTTCCTTTTTCTTAAAATTTTAAAGTTTTAAATTTTAATTTTTTAAATTTTCTTTGATTGTTGAATTCGAACTTCATTGAGCTCATATAACATTTATCTAAGTTTATGGGACTTGTTTTACTATAAATCTAAGTTTTATTTGAACAAAAATTGGTTTAATTAAGTTTTGATATTTTTCTTAGAATTTCAAATCCATTGTGAAATTGAGTTTAAATTTGAAAAAATAGTTTAAATTTGTTCTACTATGATTTCTAAGCTTTTATATGATTTTTATACTTTGAGATTGAGAAAATAGGTTTTAATTTGAATTTTTGAACTTGGGAGGTCGAGACTCGAAGTCTTGGGTCCTTAGATTTTCTCAGTCTGGTAGGCTAAACTTGATCTTTGGCATGCCAGATTCATATCTTTGGCAAGTCGAACTGTAGTAGTTTGGCAGGCCGGTTCTAGAGTTCGATAGGCTAAATTATGTAGGTTCGGTAGGCTAAACCAAGATGTTCGGCAGGGCGACTATGAACTTGAAAAATTGTATTTTTCTTCTAGTTTTCAACATTTAATGATTCCAAAATGTTTCAAAAAGGATTATGATTTTAGGTTATGATTATTTTGAGTCAAAAAAGGCACACTGATAATTAAATTAATATAATGATATTTGTTGAAAATAATTGCTAATTGTAAATGCAGTTTTTAAGCTCTTGAATGTTGATGAAGCTTAAGTTGAATTTTACCTAGAGCTTACATTATTGGATTTAAAATGAGGTAGGATATTCCTATCCCTTTCTTTGGCAGCCCTTTTTAAATTGTTTTGGCCAAATGCTCGATTTTTAAATGACCATTGGAAATGATATCTGTCTTTGATCTTAAAGAATTATATTTTGATAGCCTTTTGGATTTCAAAACTCATACGGTGATCTTTTATCCAATTTCTTACAAGCAAGTATTTTTTGATTTTTTCAATGATTTTGAGATTCGTTTTAGTAAGTATGATTTGTGGATAATGTTTTCAATTGTCATTTATTATTTTTAAATGACTTGTTTTTTTTAAATAATTATCCTATTAAGCCTTTCGCTCACGTTTTATTATTATTATTTTTTTAAACCCCCCTTCTAGGTTTAAAGAGGGAAGAAGGTCCTAGAATCAAAACATAAATCTATGGATTGAAATGGTATTTTCCACTGAATTGTTGTATGATACGTATACCATGCGACTAGTCCTGATGTTGTCGTCAATATTAGATATATATTATGATTTATTCTATAAATGATGATTTATGGTGATTTTATTATTATTATTATCTGTATTTCATGATGTTGTTTTTGTCTTTGTGAGTTCCACTGCGTCATTTATTTCAAAGACGATGGCTTTTAATGAATTTATATTAATTATATGATTTACTGTTAATTACCTACTTACCTTTGTGGTTAGCTTCCACGTGATAGTGAATGATAATGACACCTCGATTGTCCACCTTCGTAGTATTTACGTGATGATGACTATCGATGATATTTAATGATAATTAATAATATTTATTCATCTTATAAGTAAATTTACTCGATTTTTCTTACTTTTATTTATTTTTCTTTCCTTATTCTATTTATTTTCATCTTCATTACCCAAAACTTACTGACTTTCTCCCTGGGGCGTCACAGGTTAAGGTGAAGAAATTTTCAATCTATAAAGTACTTGGAATTTATATATAAGGATTTCTACTGTAGTATGAAATTAGTAGTGTTCAAATAGACACTCTAACGTAAATACACGACACTAGTTAACTCGCACTGAATGTAAAATGTTATCTCAGTAATTAGTGTAAAAGGACTTAATGTCATTAGTGTCCCAAACTCGAATATTTTCGATGACCGAGTCTTGTCCAATTAGAGGATAAGAAATTTATGAGTTTAAGCTTAGATCAATTTAGAAATAGTTTTAAGACCAATTATGATCCATATTAAGTGTTCGATCAAGTAACCGTAAAACAATCTGGTTGGAGACTAAACCAATAATTGAGATTAAGGGGGCTAAATTGGCTAATTTGAAAGTGAATTATTCCATCCAACAAGATTAGATACTCTAATGGAACTTGAAGAAAACTAGTTCCCCCATCTAAGGATTGTGTTATAGGGACAAACTATTGATAAAATAGTAGAAAACATAGAGATAAGACTAATATTAAATCTAAATTTTTCTCCCATAAATGGTGCCAATCTTGAACAATTTTTAGCGCTGATCCAACTTAAGTCAACTTAGATGCCCACTAATACTAGTTATCAATTAACCAACATATTACCTCAATGTGTATCTGAGAACCAAGACATATGGGGAACACACTTTTCTCTCTTTTCCCTCTTTGAAACCTTGATTTCTTAAGCTCTCATCTATCAAAAATTCTCACTTGTCACACTCCTAATCCTCTAAAAGAAACTAGAGTACTTGGTTGGAGGATTCAACCTAGAAGAAATTTGAAAGGTATATTTCCAATCACACACGCTTAAGGCTCATGTATTGCATGTTGAAACCTCGCGCATTACATGCTAAGGGTTATGCACAAGTGCGACCCCCATACTAGAGGATGTGCAGTGCGACACTCGTGTTGGAGGCATGCCTATAGGGGTGCTATCTAGGTTTCACATGTCTAGCATTTGGGTTGATAGCACTTTTGATCATGTTGTGATAGATTTTTTGATGTAACGTTGATTCTACTCAGCTTTGTCAAATTAGAGTGTCCCTAATTTTCTAGAATTACAATAATTCCAATACCAAAAGGTTTACAAATTTTTATAATCGAATAAAAAAAATCCTAATGGATCCATAGTATCACAACCTGCCTTTTTGTGCTGTGATGAAACTTTTCCTTCTTATTTAGAGGCAAAAATTTAGAAATTTTTTTTTTTGAAACTGAAATAAATACTTTACTTTACAATAAATTTGGTAACTCCCAAAATACTTTCTCACACTTATTTTTACATAGACATTCTTACTTTTACAACATTTTCCTGTTCAAACATTCCTTTCCAAAATACTTATAATATGCACAGTGAAAACATTCAGTAGCGGACTCCATGTTAGACATGTATGCCCTAATGGAGTAAAAATGTAATGAGTTTTTGGAGACATTTTTATCAATAAAGAATTTATTATTTATATACCAAATATTGTCCTCTTTACATTCATATTTGTTGAATGTATGATAAGCAAACAATAGTCTGAGACTGTCGGTCTAAACCTTTAAGAATTGGGCATATGATGGACAGATTATGCGGAAGCCACGATTCTTAAGGTGACGGTCTAAATCATAAGATCCGCAATCAAGGGAATAAAGTTGGGCGCTTTATTCATGTAAAGATTGTTATGTTGTCTATATCCCTATTGGGAGATGGTTTGTCTTGACCATC
>CAMOHE010056059.1:0-73987 GCA_946598075.1 Artocarpus hirsutus
CTTCCTCTTGTTTTCTTCACGTTTGAGACAACACTTGCTTATATGACATGGCAACACTTGCTTATACACCATTTTCAGTTAGTTTCTAGCCTTCAAACTTTATCCTCAACATCCACAAACCATTTCCTAGCATTTCCCAAGCCAAAACCATACCATTCTTCAAATTTGAAAGCTAAACAGACAAAGTTATAGTGTGATCACAGAAATCGTAAACAACGTCGGAACAGAGTTTCGACCACGTCACAAGGTTGGTTTTTTTATCTTATTTCACACAAAAGTCTAACTAAACTATGATATTATGGATTGATTTTATTTGGTTTCATGTTTAATTTAAGAAACAATTTTTATTGAATTATTACCATTAAACTCGTTTTTAGGCTAAAAATCCATACTACGGGATTTTCTGGGAAAGATGGAAGTAAGCTTTTATAAAAATTCCTTTTGGATATTGTTTTTATATATATATATCTTAGGTATCTCTCATAAAAATTTCAAGTCCAAATATATTATTTTTTGTTTATTTGAGAATTTATGCTAAATGTCGTGTATTGCTATTCTTAGACTGCCTTCAATTTCGATGAATTGTTTGATGGTGTTCTAAGTGTTGGAAAAATAGTACGTGGTAAAATTTTAAAATTTTTATATTAGAGTATTTTTTTAAAACACAAGTTTGACATGCTATATGCATAAATTAATTAGATCTTACCAACTTTTATGTGCTGAAAAGCTCCTGTAATCAATGAAGAGAAGTAATATTTTAGAAAGACCTCAACCAACTAGCCTTCTTTACTATTCTTTATCCACGATTGGAGTAAATGTGAGCTAACGCCGTTCAGCTTTTCCCCAAGTGGCTCTCCTTCCAACCAATTGAGAAATACCTAAAGTGATTTGTGAATGATAGCTCTCCAAGGAGTTTTAGAGTCTCACTAACAGAGTCTCATTCTAGATTTTTCAACTGATCTAAATAATAATAAGACTCACTCTCCTTTTATAGAGGTTACGCCTAGGAGTTAGTTCTTATCAGATAAGTCTTAAAAATTCAAATCAGAATCAAATCAGAATCAATATCTAATAAAATTCAAGTGAAAACGCGTGATCCTTTTATCACTTGACTGGCAAGCCGAATTGGCAAATCGACGTGCTAAACCTACTTAATTGGCAAGCCGAACTTAAAGATCATTCTGTCAAACCTTCGATAAAAGATCCCTATAAATCTTTATTTCCCACTCGAGATTCTTGGGATAGAGTCTCAGTTTTAATTCAAATAACCCAATAGATAAGTTATTTGATTAAAACAGTCATATAATCTCTAGAAAAATAAATATTCCTGATAATTCAACAAGTTTCTCTTGAATTAATTTATTCAAAATTAATCCAACCGATAAACAGACATAAATTATCTAATCCCAATAAGTCAACAAGTTTATCTTGAATTAATTTTATCACAAAATTAATTCAACCAATAAACAAACATGAATTATCTGATTTTACCAATTTCAGTCAATCTGATAAATTTGACATAAGTCACCAATTATTGAAAAAGCATGTCGTATCGTTATAGGATTTTTATGAGCTAGCAAAGAGGATCTAATGGACTTATATAGTTCAAGCTCCCAATGATTATGAAACCCAATATCCTAGATATACATTTCATAATTTTCAACTCCAACACTACTCCACTAAAAGCTTGGAGCTGCACTCTTGAACTATATATAATTATGAAGCCCGTATAGTTAAAACTCCATGACATATCATAATGTATCGTATCCCCATAGGATTATCCATAATCGGTTTAAGGACAAGTTCTGTCTTACCTTCCCGATTATTTTTATCTTACATTTCATTATTTCACCATCGAAAAACTTACTATTCAAAGATAGTATATACCATTCGGTTACACCTATGTATCCAAATGGTTGAGCGCTCTAGTTTTTCAATTACAGGATAACGCATATAAGAGGATACCACTATTCCTAAAGAGGAGCTATGGATTTTATATCTATGAATAACAGGTCTACGCTACCAAGAGTCATGCCTTTAACATACCGGCATACGTACCACTATTAAAATGTGGATGTCACCCTTTGGTACATCAAAACACATAAGTCAAAACAATGGGCCCACTATTCATCTCAAGATTGAAATACAATACATATGATTGTCTAAAGGGAATCAATTTGCCGAGACAGAATTATTAATCTAAATTAATTCACTTTATGTCTCAATCCAACACATCGTCACCTATGACAATGTGTCAATGTTTCTATTCCCAGAGTCCATCTCCGATGGCCAAGACAAACCATCTTCCAATCAGGATATAGACAACATAACAATCACTACATGAATAAAGCGCCTAACTTTATTCCTTCGATTGCGGATCTTATGATTTAAACCGTCGTCTTAAGAATCCTGTCTTCCACATAATCTGTCCATCATATGCCCAATTCTTAAATGTTTAGACTGATAGTCTCAGACTATTATTTGCTTAACATACATTCAACAAATATGAACGTAAATAGGACAAGATTTGATATATAAATAATAAATAAATTCTTTATTGATAAAAAATATCTTCAAAAACATATTACATTTTTACTCCTTAAGGCATACACGTCTAACACTAAGTTGTGTTTACTGCTAGAAAAATCCTTAAAAGTTCATTTGTATATAGTTATTGTCTGTAAGATTTGGCTCCTATATGAATGCTAGAAATTTAGATAGAAATCATGGAATATGTATTGCTCAGATTTCTCAACTATTTTCTAGCAATATTTTAGAATTTGTAAAACCTAGTAAAAATATTTTATTGACCAAAATCTGATGACAATAAATCTAATGCTATATACGAATGTAAGACTATTATGCTAAAATTTCATATCAATTGGAATTTTGTGTGATTTTAGAAAATTCATTTATTGCTAACTGCCTACAGGTTATTTTCAGTGATAGTTTATTTTTTAATTTCTAAAATTTAGAAAAAAATGCTTATAGTAGCTCAAACATGATAAAATTAAATATGATAATATATTTGGAAAGCTAGTATATCTTGTTAAGATTTTAAGCCCATTGGAAGTTGGTGTAAATTTACAAAATTCACTTGTTGCTTACTATTTATAGTATGTTTCCAGCAACAGTCTTATAATTTATAAAATATGAAATAAATATTTACATTAATCCAAAGATGATACAATTATATCTGAAAACATGTATGGATGTCTAAACATTGTATAAAAATTTCAAAGCTATTAGAACTTTAGGTGATTTTATTAAAATCATGAAGTGTTGACTGCTGTGGTGAAATTGTGAACTCATATAGAACGTGGTGTTATTTGTATGCGTTCTTTTAATTAATAAAGCGTGGTATTGCTTGTTGTCATGATAACTTATGAGACGTTTTGAGTATGTTCTTATGCTAAGAATGTTTCTTTTATCACCATGTTATGGTGTTAAAGACTTTTGAGGCAGTTAAGTCATTGAAAGCAGAGAAAACTATTTACTTATAAGAGTTTAAGTAATTTACTACAAGCCAAATAAGTATATTCTCAACTGTAACATGATAAAGGATTATGAAAAGTTTTGAAAATGTTATGTATTATTATGTTATAATGTTTATGTATTTCTCTTTCAAAAGATCCCTTTTATGATGGTTTTAAAAAATGTCTTTTTACAAATATTTTCAACATTTGTTTTATGATGCATCAAACATTTTCTCAAAATATATGTGTGTGTGTATATATATACCTTTCACATAATTAAGGCGTTGCACCACTGATAAAGTTAGTCCCCCAATGTCGACTGTCCCCTTAAGGTGGACTTGTCACGTTTGGTTTAGGATTAGCTATCCCTCTCCTCTCGTGATGGCATGTCCTAATGATGTTCATGTTAATGATGCAACGCCAAGGCTCTAAAAGATAAAATGAATGGCTTTAATATGGAAAAAGAAAATGAAAAGATATGTTCTTACGAAGTATACTTGAAGCACTATAATGATTATGTCAAAGATTCAATTACTTTTGTTATGTTTAAGGTTTTCATAATGCTTTATGAGATATCATATGTACTTACTAAGCTTAATGCTTATTTAAGTTATATCATGTTACAGTTAAATGTAAGGTTACAACTATAGTAAGAGGATGGACGGATGGATGTGTGTGCAAAGAACGTGGTGTTATAACACGGAGTCATGTTGTGAAATAAAATGATAATAAAGCTATGTTAATTTTATTTTCGCACTTAATGAGACTTGTTTAATTGTTACATTTTTGCTACTTTCATAAACTCAGTATTATGTTGTTGGGTTGTCGAACTTTGGTTTGTAATAATTTATATGTTGTGATTTGATGACATGTTACATACTATTACGGTAAGACTAATTATTTCTGCGGGTAATCGATTAGCAGAATACCGTGGGTATTCCTTCTGGCTAACCGAGGAGTAAAAATCGTTCAAGGTAAGTAAATATTGAATTTATTTGAAAGTTGTCATCATATGAAATTTTAGAAGCAGATATTTATAAATAAACTAATTATTTTAAAAGTAAAGTAAAAGCATTATTTCATATGTTCATATGAAGATACACTTAATTAGTTAAAAAAAATTAGGCTGAAATTTTTGGGTAAATAATTAAATCATAGTTATATATTTGCATTTTTCCTATTGAATAATTGAGAAATAACAATAAAAGTTAATGATTTTTGTAATGTCCATAAGGGGCGTTACAAAAATAAACATATGGTTTATGATCTTTTTGTAATTATCTTGTATGGACATATGGTGGGAGTTCTGCCATGGTTAGTTTCTTGAATGCAACTAGAGCATGTTTTTTGTTATACGAAATGTGTATAATACAAGACAATGCCCTGCTTTTGCATACCAAAAGCTCCTAATGGTAGGTCTAGACGAAAATCAAAGATCTCAAAAAATCCTTATGTATTTTAATTTAACAAAACTTGATATATTTTGTTATATTAATACTGTATTTCCAATTCGTTAGAGATTCAGCAAAGTTACCTATGAATTTTTGTATTGATAGGGTAATATAGTATTACCAAGTTAATATTTTATTTGCCTATAGTAAATACAGGGCAGCTAGTAAGACAAAAAAAATAAAAAAATAAAAAAAATAAAAAGCTATAATGTCGTTGCACATGCGGGTAAAGCTACAGTATTAGCCCAGAAGGCCATTCTCCCACTAGGAGCTGGTGGATCTTTCTGGGCCATTTTCCCTCCAGGAGCTAGTGGATCTTTCTTATTTTTTTCCCTTTTTATTTTTTTTATTTTTTTAAACCTTTTTGTATGTGCTCTAAAACCTTTTTGTATTGCAATAGTGTCAAGGTAAATTAAATTTTTTAACAAGCGCTTGGAATTTTGACTCTTTAATTATACTCATATTTCAAGCTAAAAACTCTGCATAAATAAAAAAAAATAACTATATCACCATGTAAACTTATATTTTTGAAACTTCAAATTATAAAGAGTAAATTAAATTCCATCACGTTTTCTTTTCATTCATGAGAAGAATAAATAGAAAAAATTGATAAAGTAGATGTAAAAAAGAGAGATAATATATAAGAAAATATAATTGCGTTATAATTTTAATTTCACTAAAAATTGACTCCTCTACACTTGATTGATCCATATCATATGAATTTCTCACTAAGTAGCTAGCCTGTCCAAATACTTAAACATATTATACGTTATTGAAGAGACTCTGCCAAATCAGTACTTGATGGTAACCTTTTTGTTTACTTTCATAATTTATTTACATCACAAAATCTCCCATGGCTGATTTAATTTGTTATATATATGTTTCAGAGCTTGTGTAACGCTTGCGGAATAAAGTACCGTAAGCAACAAGAGAGGGCTGCCGGTATAGCTGCGGCGAAGAGTGTAGGATACACTTGTAATGTCAGCAACCTCAGTCATCAATGATAAAAGGATTTCTATAGTAGAAATGTCATGAGTGATTGCTAACCTTCTTGTTGCTCTTTATTTGTTACTTTATGTAACACCCTGAAATTAATTAAATGTTATTAAAATGTAAAATGGTGGATTAGTATGCCATAATGAGTTTTTTAAACTTAAATTGGTTATTTTGTGAAATTTCTAAATTTGTGTTATTTTATGCTTTTAATAAATTTTAATTACTCTAAATTATTTTTAATTTTTTTTAATTGTTATTTGAAATTTTGGAATAAAACAGTTTGTCAAATATTAAATTGACCCTATTTAAAAATAATGTGCTGTTACATACAGTTTTGTAAAAACAGTTGTCTCTCTCCCTCTATTTATTTCACCTCTCTCTCTCTCTCTCTCTCTCATTTTCACTCGTCCTCTCTCTCTCTTCCCGTGCATCCATCTCTCTCTCGCTCTCTCTCTTCCTCTCTCACGGTTTCACTCTCTCTCTCTAATTCTCTCTCTAGATTTTTGAAACCAAAAACCAATTTCAAGCTTCAGGTTAGTGGATTAAAGGCTCGAGAACACGATTGAGCAACCACAAACTCGAATTAAAGCTTCGATTCAAGATTAGTTTTAAAATTTCTAAACTTTTTAAATTTTACAATTTTTCTTGCATTTTGAAATCTAAGCATTTCTAAGCTTAGAAAACCTTCAATCTAGGTTAGATGAACTTAGATTAACTGGAATATAAACTCGTTTTAACAAAAACAGATTTAAATCAAGATTTTTTATTTTTCTCAAATTTTTCTCATTTTTAGATTAAAAGGAAAACTCACGCCAAGATATGTTGGACCGTTCGTGATTACTCAACTTGTTGGTGTGGTTGCTTATCGACTTAACCTTTATTCGGAACTTTCGCATGTTCACAACTTATTTCATGTGTCGATGCTTTGGAAGTGTCCACATGAGCAGGATAAGATTGTTTCATTCCAAGACGTACAGATTCAGGAAGACACGACATATGAAGAAATGTCGATCCAGATCATCGTTCGCAAAGTGATCATTTTGCATCATCGTGAGATTTTGTTAGTTAAGGTCGTGTGGCAGCATCACGGGGTTGATGAAGCCACTTGGAAATTAGAGTCGAGTATGCGGGAGTTGTATCCGCACTTGTTTTGTTTTTGAATCGATATGTAAATTTCGAGGATGAAATTTCTTTTAGGGGTGGAGAGTTGTAACACCCTGAAATTAATTAAATGTTATTAGAATGTAAAATAGTAGATTAGTGTGCCATAATGAGTATTTTAAACTTAAATTAATTATTTTGTGAAATTTCTAAATTTGTGTTATTTTATGCTTTTAATAAATTTTAATTACTCTAAATTATTTTTAATTGTTTTTAATTGTTATTTGGAATTTTTGCAACAAAATAGTTTGTCAAACATTAAATTGACCCCATTTAAAAATAGTGTGCTGTTACACATAGTTTTATAAAAATAGTTGTCTCTCTCCCTATATTTATTTCACCTCTCTCTCGCTCTCTCTTTTCCTCTCTCACGGTTTCATTCTCTCTCTCATTCTCTCTCTAAATTTTTGAAACCAAAAACCAATTTCAAGCTTCGGGTTAGTGGATTGAAGGCTCGGGAACATGATTGAGCAACCACAAACTCGAATTAAAAGCTTCGATTCAAGATTAGTTTCAAAATTTTTAAACTTTTTAAATTTTTTAATTTTTCTTGCATTTTTAAATCTAAGCATTTCTAAGCTTAGAAAACTTTCAATCTAGGTTAGATGAACTTAGATTAGCTGGAATATAAACATCGTTTCAACAAAAACGGATTTAAATCAAAATTTTTCATTTTTCTCAAATTTTTCTCATTTTTGGATTTTTTCAAAAATTTTGTTTAAAACTTGTTTTAATGCCTTAAAAAGTAATCTACTATGTTTTTCTATCAATTGTGAGTATTACTCATGCCTGAGAATTGAGAAAACAGGTTAGAATTGAAGATTGGGCTCAGGGAGGCCGAGACCCGTGCTTGAAAAATTCTAGAATTTTTCCAGATCGACAGGCCGAACTTCGTGTTCGGCAGGCCGGATTCAAGTGTTTGGTAGGCTAGATCCATCCGACCAGCAGGCCGAACCTGAAAAAGTTCGGCCGACCAGACTTGGACCTCTGGCAGGCCGAACTGCATAGTTCGGCGCCAAACCAAGGCGACCGATAGGTCGATCAGACATGATGAAATTTTGTGATTTTTTACCCATTTTCACTGTTTTGAACCCCGATTGAAATTTCAACTTTATAAAATGATTTTATAAACCTAAATGACACACTAGGACACCATGAGATAATTTAAATACATAGGACATCTCACGCTAGATACTAATAGACCTAGTTTTCATTTAAGATTGTACGTGGATCCGCGGAGCTAACGTATAGTAGACCGAGATAACGGTGTGAGACACCAGCACAAGTATTGAGGTAGGACTTCTACCCATTTTCCTTGGTAACCTGATTTTAAAATGATTTTGGCCAAAAAGAGATTTTTATTAAAATGTTTTCAATAATTGATTGAAAGAGGATTTTAATGTCTTCAAAAACAGTAAACTTGAGGTGGTTTTCATAATAAACCTCATAATGAATGTGAATGATCATATTTGGTAAAAAGAGATTTTAATAATCATGAAAAGATATATATATATATATATATATGAATAATTATATTTAAGGGCATGATGCCATATCATAGATCGAGTCGTGTAGTGAGCGACCTTGGGGGCAGGTCCCAAAACCCAGCTGGGCCACTACGGTGGTAAATTACATATGGTTTACCCAAGAAAAAGAAAATGACATTTTTCTGGTTGACCAATTAAACTGTTTTAGTAAGATAGATTTTATTAAATCTTCATTTATTTATTTATTCTTTTATTTGTCCTATATTTTGATTCGAATAACGAAATTTCTTTTGAAATTAAAATTTGTTTTAAAAATATAGTCCTACTGAGTCTTTCGCTCACGTTTTATTTGTTTTGAAATCTTACCCATAGGTGGACATCAACTTAGGATCGGAGAAGAGTCCGCTGATCGGATTTGCGACCAGTAGAAGATTTTGGTAGGTCGTATTATAGCAAAACAAGGCATGTAAACTCTTAACTTTTTTTTATTCTGGACTGTGATTGTATTACAATATTGTCAGTACTATGTGTGTGCACAAGATGTGGGTTAGTGGGACCCATTTTTGCCTCACCTTATATTTTAGTTGTTTTTACTGTTTCCTTATTGTTTATTTTGTTATTCTCATTTGTTCAAATATTATAACTGTTAGCTTTAAATCAACGATTTTAAAATTACCACATTTTTACTAATAAAATAAATTTTAAAACCTAATTTTTAACTAAATTTTCTACTTAATTAACTTAATTAATTCATCATGTCACCTCCCATACTCTGGGGCGTGACACTTTACTTTGGTTTCTTCTTTCAATGAGTTGTGTGTGTGTGTGTGTGTCTATGTATATATATATATTCTTAGGAGGTCATTTTTACCCTAATGGTATGGATTGCTATTTTAATTTTTAGATTAACTTTTCAATAATCCGATTTACAAGTATCCATATTAAAAATTTACAGGACGCAACATAAAACAACTTCTAATTATATATTAGACCATTAAAAAGCTAATCTCATGTTTAGAATAATAATACCTACTAGTTTGATAAGAATACTTATCCTACCATAAGTTTTTCCTATTTCAAGATACGTGTAATTTGTAGGTTTACTAATAATAACGCATTTTGGGTTTTTGCCTTTTTAACATGTTATATTTCGTTTAACATGAATGGTGTCTTTTTCTTGATATTTTATTTATTTATTTATTTATTTGTTTGTTTCTTTTTTGGTATTTTTTTTTCATATTATGTCTATTTATAATACATATATCTAAATATTATATGTGATCCAATTTATATTAAAACAAAAATATATGCAAAATATCTCATATCATTGATAAGAAGATGACAATTTGTTGTTGCTTGAGTCAGTCAATGGTCAAGTGTTTTATCAATAGGTTAGGTAAAATTAAAATAAAAAAAGGACACGTATAATCTTCATTACAACCACTTAATTGTTAAACCAGAATTATCTTATGGTTTAAATTTGGGCCAAATACATTTTCAATAAAATTTCACCGTACAAATGTGAGTATACATAACATGTCATTTTACGGACAAACAACAAGGTGACTGCCTAATTTTTTCCTCATTGTAGCAGGATACATCGTCCTAAAAAAATAATAGTTAGTATTCTTTTGAGGTGTTAAACACAACATACTTAACAAATAATTTTAAGCATTCTAGTATTTCACTCGTCTGACAATTCAAGCCTTGAGAAAAAAAAGTTTCCAAAATACTTAACAAACAAACAAAGTAAATCTCTCGATTCTTTTTTGAAATAAAAAATCTCTCAATTTTTAGATAATCAAGCTAGGAGGGGTTAGACCCTATTTATAATAGACCAAAGACTACCTGCAACTTATTTCTAACTGATCAGACTTTAAAAAATAGATATTTATTAAAGCTAAAATCAATCATTTTGTATTAATATTTCTCGTTAAATTTTTTAATTAATAGCAATTAAGCAATAAATAGTATTTTAATATCTTAGTGTAAAAATATGATTAAAAGTATATTTTTAGTGTATTTTTATATTTAGTAATATTTTAGGTAATTTCTAAAATCATTTTCATATGTAAAATATTAGTTTAATTTGAAATTAATTAAAACTGTAAAAATAATAAGTGGTAATTTTATTTTAAGTCTTAATATATTTTATAGTGTGTTTTAAGTTTGTAAATACGCTTTAAAATATTTTAACTAATTTCTAAAAATATTTTTAAGTCTTAAAAATTATATTTGTGTTAAACTAAAACAGACTATAATTTTAAAAGTTTATGATTATTGTGTGTTTTTATGTAAAATTAATATTTTTAATATTATTTTAAGTATTATATTTATAAAACAATTAATTTTTTTAATATTTTATCTTTAGAATTGACAGCTAGTGAAAAATCGAAGCAAACCGATAAAAGGAATAGAATCGGACAATAAAAGCATTAAAAAGACAAAAAATTCAAGTCTACTGTCTACATGCGGCAGCTAGTGTCAGTACCATATTGTCGCGTGTATGCACGCGCCGACAAGCCGCCTCAGTGTATCAGGGAATCTCAGGGCTTTCCGATTGTGTGCGCGCAGCGTCACATGAGATTGTTTTGTCATCCGTTGGCCTGTTTAGTTTGACCGACGGAGGTCTGTTCTTGGTTCCACCGGCCCACGTGGGCCTATTTTCTCCACGTTTTCTGCCCGTTGGATCCAAACTTTGACGCTTCAGATCACGTCTCATTAGGAAGTCTAGCTGCCACGCAGCTGGCCCAAAATTTTCAGTCTCCAGAAGCGAATTTCGCGTAGAAAAAGAAAAAAAATGTTTGAAAATTTCAATTTGATCCACCATTGTCAAACAAAGCTACAGTTGAAAATAATAAAAAAACAAATAGTGTGTTTTTTCTAGAGTTCTATAAATACCGAAGGCTTTCCCCTGCTTCCCTCGCACCTTCCTACGCAGTGTAATACAGCCGTTTAAATAGTGATTTTTAGTTTATTTTTTAATTTTTAGTGTAAGTTTTTATAAAATATTTTTCGGTTTATATTGCAAAAAAAAATATGTTCAATAATATTTTAATATTTTATTAAATATGTCTTTTTAAATTTTTTTTTAGCTGAGATGAGAGGAGAAAACTCGATAAAATCACTTTAAATATTTTTAGTTTTTTAAACCGTTATAATGTCAAAATATTTTTTTTAGAAAACTTAGGATTTTAATATTTTTTTTAACTAGAACTCTGTAAAAATTTCGGTTTTGATTTTTTGACGACATAGACTGGAACGGATAATGCTTGGGAGGATCTTGATTAGCTGTAGACAGAGAATGGCTCGGTAAATACTTAACTTATTATTTTGGTTATTATTTTAGTTAAATTATGTTAAAATTTTACCTGTTTATTAGGTTGAGTTTTTGCTGCATTATGGACAAAGAATGATATAGTAAATTCTTAGTAATGCTTGATTTATTGTTGACATAGGATGACATAATGTATTCTTAAACCAATTAACAAATAATTAGAAAATTAAAATTTATTTAAGTTGATTGCCAAAACGGATACTTTGAACCTTAGCTCTATTATAATTATTGTTTTATCCTTTTTAATATGTTGTTATTATTGTTGTTATTTTATTAAAGTTATTTTATATTAATTGCACTTGTTGTCACAATTATGTTTTAATTGTAGTTGCATTTTTTGTTATTAAAGTTTCAAAATAACAAAATTCTAAAAATGAAAAATGCTGTAAAAATGTGTAAAATAATGTGAATATATTTTGTAAATAATAAAAATTAATCCTCATATTTTTAGCTAAAAAATAAATAAAAAGTCAATATAGTAAACATACTGGAATTAAACAAAATCCTTTTTTGTTGGTTCGATCTCGGATTCACTGACTATTTATCACTTGAGACAACCTTATACTTAGAGTTATATCGGATTGTGCATTTTTAGACTGAGCTACTAACTAATGTCATACTTTTACGAAACAAGCCAAAACACGAAAAATTTCTACCTTGACGAGTTTGTACTCAACGTCTTAATTCCACGTATTCTCAAGGAAACAAAGTCTTCAGCAGGGGCTTCAAATGCACCCACAAATGTCATGCACCGGACAATGTTCAAGCTTGTAAGATATTGATCATGAGTCTAAACAATGTTTGAACTTGATTGTCTTGATAACCTTAATCATCACATATGCTTGATTTTTCTTATTAAGAAATATTTCTCCCCTTTTTCAAAATTTCCCGCACAAAGTGATAGCTAGCTCACGTAAGTATGCTTTGTCCGTGCATGTTGGACTTTATTCACTGCTAAGTGATTAGCGTCCTAATTGTCACAAGTCAAATTGATGTGAATCTCAAAAACTCTCAAGTCTTTGTGCTAAATAAACAATAATTGTGAGATTGGTCTAAAAATAATGTTCACGAAAAGGAAACGAATCCTCTAGTCAAGTTTGTATGCTGCATCAACAAAAGTCCTGTTTTGACTAGGGAAGCAAAGCAAGGTGTATGATGCATTAATTTGTCTTCCTTTTTTTCGAATTTTCTTTTTTTAACAGTGCATCCCACCTTTCATCAGGGCCCTTTTTTTCACTCCAAATGGATTAGTGCACATGAGAAACTATGCGTTAGTCTACCTTTGAGATTTTTAGGCATGATTTTATATATATTCTTTTATGATTACTTATCTCTCTCTCTTCTTTCTTTCTTTTTTTTTTTTTTGGTCTCCAACATCATGAATTTTTGTTTTTAATTTTTTCTCTTTAAAGTTTTTGTAAGGTCTCAAGTATTTTTTGTCGGCCCATTATCCCCCAAGAAAACGACCAACAAGAAAATTTTTGTCAAGTTCAAATGTTCAGTAATCAATGTATTATGAAGTTGGATGCTATTGTCTTTGATCTAGTTCTTGCCCGATATAGAGATATTGGATATATCGAGGTTTTCATTATTAGAAATGTGATATTTCTAGGTAATGTCATTGAAACATGATTTAGTTAGCAAATTGTCACTGCCGGATTAACTTAGCAGTAAATTCACCTCTAATTTTAGTTTGTAAAACTGTAGTTAGTAATCTAGGTTTGAATATTTAAGGTGGTATATAGTATATATTTATTACAGTTGTTAACAATATATCTTTAATTTAAAAGAAGATTCTAAGCGTAAAAGTTTATTAACTAATAATAATACAAAATAAATTTGGGATTTTGTGGGAGTAAATTCTAGATTTTTCAAATTTACACATAGGATATATCAAGGTTGATTTATCTAATTTGATCATAGATAAATCAAAAAAGTATCTGACTAAATTTATGATCCATCAAATTTAGTCATTGGATAATTCCAGTAAATCTTGAACTTATTGCTATTTACTATCTTATCCAAAGTTGCTAATATCTAAAAGGTTGTTTGGTAAATTAATTCAAACCAAACTAAAAATAATGTCAAACTCTTACATATTATTGTATAAAACAAAAAGCATTTACAGTATAAAGCTTTCATATAGTATAATTTTTAAATTAAAACTTTTAGTTTAAATTAATGTGTTGAACATCATTTTCAATAGTGTTTTCTTTTACTGCTACAGAAGTTTCAATTCAAACCTTCAGAGTGATCTAAAAAAAATCGTAGATGCTATAAAAAAAAAAAAAAAGTGAAGATTTGAGGCTCAACTGTGATATCCTTTTGCTAACCTCTTTTCTTTCTTGTACCAAAAAAAAATTAGTAAGGGAAATATGATGGCTCATTCTAGACATGCATTTTGCACGTGCCAGACATGTTGTCCGGGTTTTGTGCTCTGAATTCAAATCGTGTGTGGAAAAAGAAAAAAGAAAAAAGAAAAAGGCTCACAATGACAATTGACAGCTAATCGCTACATAATTAGTTCTCTCTCAGCTAATTTCTTCGCGAGTGACTCGAACTCGAAAGTAAAAGAAACAAAACATGAAAATCATGATATATTAATTAAGCATGCATATTATGAATAGGAGTCCGGCCGTTTCTTTTGAATTTTTTTTTATAATATTGTATGTAAAATTTTATAAAAATTATATTTTATCACCTCTAAAATTGTATTTCGTCATTTTTAAAATTGTATTTTGTCCTTCATCTTATTAGTTCAGTCACACCTTTACTCTATTTATTAATTTTTTTAACGCAGCCCCTGGCTTTTAGAACTACCAATCTACCATGTTATAGTGGTTTTGAGTTTTAGGAAAATAAATAGGTCATTTGCATCTATAGTATTTAGTTTTCAATTGTGTTTTCTCTCATAAACTACAATATTTTCAGTTTATAGGCTAATTTTAAACTCATTTACTAAATGGCCTAAAAATTAACCGAACTCTAGGTATCTAGAGCCTTGTCCTTTATACAGTTATGCCAAGTGCGATAAACTCAAGAATTCACAAAATAGTTTTTGTACAACCTTTTCTGTTCGAAGTTTAATGCATATGTCGATTTTATCTTGATTGGACTATAAATAAAACTCTTCAAGAGTCTTAACATTTTGATCTATAAGACTATATAGCTACAAGAAAAAGGTGTTTACATCCCAAAGTTCCCAATCAGCATTTTTCCCCCTAAAATCCTAGATAAAGAAAGACCTCCCTAAAGAATAATAACATATTTAGTTCATCAATTCCAATCGAACAAATTTAAATTCTAATAAGCTTTCTTATAATATTTTTTCCTCACAAAATTTAAATTGTTACATTATTATAACATTTTGTAATGGAAAGAACAATCCAAACTAGTAATCTAAACATCCTATAAATAGATTTATAAATTTTTATTAAAAAATAGATTTGTAAATAAGTAAAAGTATAGTCATCATGAAGATCCAAACAAAATAAAGGAAGGAACAAGACTCGTTGTTGCAAGCCTAAAAAAAGTAACAAAATTACCCTACATCAAATGTGGTGTCCAGCTTTTTATCCATACCACGTACAGTGGCCAAACCTAATTACTTTGCACCAAACGATGTTGGTGGGTCCAACTAATTGTAGACTCTGTTGCACATATCAGATTTGATGGAGCACGTATATATGCAGGCATTTAAAAATAAATAATTATGATGACGTAAAATTGAATATAATTTCTAGTTAAAAATGAAACGCTATGAATGTAAACTAAAAACTAATTTAGATTTTAAAAAAACAAATAAAAATAAAAACTAGTTAAGCGCTTGAGTGGGGGACAGCCTATCCCTCTCTGCAGCTAAAAAGAAATTTGGAAGAAGACTTTCACAATGTTTGATTTGATAAGTCTGATGAACAGTATAATATGGACCTGGCCTTACCATTACTCATTTGTCTCTTTTTTCACTTGCACTGAAAACAAGTTTCGGTTATATTCATTTCAATTCACTCTTTATTTTTCTGATAAGCATATTCGCCACGTATCCAATATTGTAACATGAAGATGATGTCAAATATGCAATTTTATTTGTTTATTTTTCTTGATACATTTACCAAATAATTCTCAAATTGTTTACAGGTGTAAGCTAAGAAAAGGAATATATATATATATATCCTTCTCCAGCTAGTAGGCACTGTAATAATTTGGAATTGGAGTACAGTTACAAGTGTACATGATGGTGATAACGACTTAATTTATAAAAATAAAAATAAAAGAATTCCTATTCTATTCATCAAGGACTGAATCCTTGGTGTGTAATTTTCTCTACAATAAGGCCCTCCACTAGTTACAGCCTTATAAACAAATAAAAGAATAAAAGAATAACCCTTTGGTGCTTGAGTCATCTCTCTTTCTCATGACTTGATGTCTACACCAAATAGCCTAAATCCTTTCTCCTCCACATTCTTAGACTTAGACACATGATCTTCTTCGTTGTATTTACACTGACCACTGCCTTGATGATCAAAACTTAGCTTCCAATCCTCCTTCATCAATTTATCACAATTATTTATAATTCCTTCATTACTATTATCACTATTCAAACACTTGTTGCTCTCAACCCCATGATGGGTCACATCAATTAAGCAAAAACTTTGACCATTGCTCGCCTCCCTTCTTACTCCTGTACCGCAGTACTGTTCGCATGCATAAAACGTGATTATATCATTGGCCTTCAAGTTATTTTCCTTCACAAACCGATTCCAACCCCTTGTGAAGACAAAACTTTGGCTACTTCTCCAATAACAATACCGGAATCTCCAAGGCCTCATTTTCTTGTCATAGAAAACTAGCTCAATATCTTCTACTCCATTTCCCTCCACATGATATATTATTATTATTATTCTCTTCGCTAATGTAAGGAAAATACTTGACCGCATATTTTTTGGGGATGACAAGTCTATTGAGCTTACCAACATCACTTGGTGTTAATTCCTTTTGAAATAGTTGCCTTGTCAAGAACTGTGAATCTCCATGACCCTTTATTTTGTTGAGGTATTGATGATCTTGATCAGTAGCAACGGAATTCGCGACAACGCGATCTTCCTTACTTTGAGATCGATTACTTAAAAATTCTTCGAATTTCGATTGGTAAGAACTGTCCTTGATCATGTTAAGGACTGTTTCCGTGGTGTGGTGGCTTTGGAAATCCGGCTCTTGGATGGTGAGACTAGTCCAGGGTAAATTCCTTTGGGAGTCTCCGCTCCGGAGCTTGATGGCGGCGCTGTCATAGGCCATGGCCGCCGCTTTCTCCGACTTGAACGTGCCGAGCCAAATCCTGTGGTGGTTCGCATAGATTTGCGCGCCCCAATGGCCGTTTTGCTGCGGCACAACCCCTTTGAACTTGGTGGACGATGGGGTGGCAATGTTAATGTTGGTATCAACATGATCATGATGATGATGTTCAAGTCTTGGACGCTTATTCATTGAAAGATGATGAATTGCGTAATTTTTATTTGTTTTGGCGCTTGAAATCATGCTTGAGGAATCATCTTCCATCGCATTTAGAAGGAAAAATACATGAAGTAGGATAAAATGTGTGAATACTAAAGAGAAAGAAGAGAGAAAATGGATGAGATTATTTAGGCTAATTATTAGAATAATGGGTGTATTTGTTTATAGTATGGAGCGATCTGGCAATCAGAGATTTTCCTGTTGCATGAAAATGGTTGCTTTTTGCATTTGGAAGGTGGAAAATTAATAGACTCAAACTAATTTAGTTTAAGGACTAATGATTCCAAACAAAAATCAAAACCGAGTACAAAATTTTCTCTAGGTACTAGTAAAAATTTAGAACAAACATGTAGTCGCCTTACTTATTTTAGGCAAACTTTATCGCATAAAAAAACTAATTAACCCATTTTGTTGAGCTTATCATGCTTTGATTAAATATCACGCATTTAATTTGTTCTTACCATTGAATCTCAAACCAATGTGATTAAATCATCATGCATTTTTCATTCGAAAAAAAAAAAATCATTATCACGCATTTTTCGAGTATGAGTTGGCTTCAGATAGACGATAACAAATCATCGATATAGACAGTCATATATTCACATATATAGGCAAGAATTTCGCTCTTCTTTGATGAAAAAGAGCTAATATATTAATTTTGTTTGGACCGGGGAAAGGGGGGAAACAGGTTAGGAAAGATTCTATTTTGGGTCCAATTTCATATATATATGCAATACATTAATTAATGAAAATATTGAAAATGAATTTTTTTATTCCAAAGGAAAAAATGATTTTATTAACTAATTGGCATGTTTTTCGTATTTGAAAGTTGCTAACATTATTAACAACCTCCAAATTCTAACTTAAATCTTTTATATTTTTTTGAACGGAATTTAAATCTATTTTATGTTGTCGATGTGTTGTAACAATCTTTTATTTATTTTTTAATGGAAGGAATCTTTTATCTTTTATGTTTAAACTGAACATAATTAAAATGTATTCAAATATGATCAAGGAATGATATTAGAATACATTTAATTATGCTGAGAAAAAAATATAAAAGATAAACGATTTTTTCGATTAAAAAGGGATAAAATATGATCAAGGAATAATATTAGAACCTGAGCCCCCAAAAAATGATATTAGAATATTAGAATATTAAAAAAAGGAAAGAGAATTTGTCTTTTAAATCGAAGCATCTAAACATTTTAGACCCGCACATATTTTGGTCTCCAATTAAAAATTTTAAATGGTTGATTGATTTTCGCAGACATTTCGTAATCGTTTCAAAAACTACCATTTTTAGTTCAAAAATTTAAAGTTTTAACGTTTATATTTATGTAATCTAATAAGAGAGAAATTTCAAAATCAAATATAATAGAAAGGAGAATATGCTCCTTGTTAAAAAGAAAAGAAAAGAATAGAAAAGACGCTCCTAATTATCAACACCATCATTGCAATGGACGCCATAGTTTTTCTCCAATGTAAAAAATATGAAAAAGAAGCAGTTCAATTTTTAATGTCTCTACATGGACAAGTTTACATGAAGATGGGTTAATTAGGTTAGACGTGTTATGGCTTTTTTATTTTTCAATCCAATTCCTCAACAAAATTGCCAGTTAATTAATATTTGACTATTTTAACTAGCCTACCAGACAAGAAAAAAATTGTAAATCGAGTTGTTTTTGAGTCGTAAGCCTATAACTTTTATTATAAGTAGTTTAGTGATTTGCGAAATCTTGTGCCAATATTTGAGTAAACTCCATTAACATAGATCTTAGAAAGGATATACCCTTACGAATATTGATCTTGTCTTATTTTTTTTTATGATGTATCTAGTCATCTCTTTTTAGGGGATTTATCTACTCATCTTATTATCTTTTTTTTATTTTAAAAAAACCATAATTAAAACATGACTAGATAAATCACCTTTTAGAAAACATGTATATAATAATCATAGTGATATATTATTATAATTATTAATTATTTTCTTTAAGAAAAAGAAAGTTCAAAGTAAATCTATCTTTCTGGCCTGGATGAGAAAGCTGTGGAGCTTCATAAGGAGTTAGTTACACAACAAAAGAGCCTCAGAGAGCTAAAATAATAATCACCTGAACAGTAATATTCACATGCCTGAGAGCTTAGGTTTTGAGTATTATGTTTGAGCAGAAGGCTGAATAGTAAATCCATCAATATTGTTGCTCTGTGCAAACTTATTAACTCAGTTACTTTTCCACCATAAATGACAAAAGGGTTTAGGGGGTTCTCAAATTTCCGGGCGAGTCGAGCACTTTTCCGGTCTGAATTTCAACTTGTGACAAGCATTGCCACTCATTCTCTTCCGTCACCGGAGTCTCAGAATATCCCGGAACAAGTCGCTTTCGCCGTCACCAAACTCCGCAAAAGGTTTGGTCAAGCTAAATTGAATTTTAACTTCCTTTGTTTAATGCGCTTTTATAATTTTACGTAATGCGGCAAAATATAATTTATATATTGGTATGGATTCCAAATTTATAAGCAATATATTATAACTAGGACTGAACATCTTGGGTGGCCTTTTCAATGAAAAACTGTTTAACGACTGTTGTTTATGTTTAGTGATGAAAATTTTGGAAGTTTCTATTTTTTCTTGACGATTATAAATTCAAAAGTGAAAATGAGGAGGCATTATCATTCATCACTAAGTCACTGGAAATTAAAAAAAATATATATATATATATATATATGTATATATAGGGGAGAGAAGCAAGGATAGAGATCACGTTTTATTTGTCATTTTGACGTGGAAATTAAATTCCATTCATGCAAGGGATGACCAAGTTTGTGGCACAGATTGATCTTCTAAGCGAACATTGCTTTGCCCATTTCCCAAGGTTTTTTTAATATATATAATATTTTTTTGTTCGATACAGGGATAAAGTAACATTGAATATGACACTTCTACTCGTTCTACGCCCCACTCACACTCAAATTGTTTGTCTATATAATGAACTCTAACACCCACTGAACGATCAACACAGCTTCTTAATTCTCTTCCTATTTCCTTCAAGATTTCGTGTCTCCTTATTCTTCTTCCCATTGTTTTTTTTATGCCTTTTTCTTTCTCCATTAGTCACAGTATGTTCAATTTTTACTTGCTTTTTTACGTTTCAATAATTCCTTCTTGTTTGTTCTTATCCTTATATGTATATATGTGTGTGTGTATATATATATGAATATATATGCTTTTTTTTGTGTGGTAATTTGTATATACTAGGTGCCTTCATTTTACACTTTATCTTCAAAGACTATATGATAAATTTGAAGGCAACAAAATCTTATATACATACCCTTTTGCTTTTCATTAATATTGTATATTGTCGCGGAAAGAGCAACACACACGAATGAGAACAGGCTGTGAATTTTTTATATGAAATTTTATAAAATTTACATTGACCTCCTTTAAAATCTTCTTTAAAATTATATACCTCTTTATTTATCCAACCTCACTTATTCAGTCATATTTTAATCCTCGCTAACTTTTGTAGTTCTGCTCTTGTATATAGTAGATTAATTCTGTAGGATATTTAGTACATGACGGAAAAAAAAAAAGAGAGGCGGATTTAGGAAGATACAACACATATACATCAACGGTCAATAATATTTTGCTCATCTTTTCCTGTGTATATATATTTCTAAACAATTGAAACAAACTAAAACCCAACGTCCATCAATTAATATATATTTTTTGGCACTCTTTTGCAATAATTAATAATTTGTAATATTGTACTTAATTTGCAGAAACCTTCACTGGCCCATATGGATTCCCGTAACTTCACCAACGAGGCTGTACTAGAGGTTAGTGAACTACTTAACCAATAAATTCAGTTTTAAGCCTTAATATTATTCAGTTAAGCCTTACTCTCTCTCTCTCTCTCTATATATATACATATACATATACATATATAATTAGAACGAATTGCAGTTCCACATATCAAGGATAGCTAGCTCAGCTTATCTCTATTAATGGATGAAACTGAAGTTTTTAATTAGTTCTATTAAACCTTTGTGGCATAATAGTTTCTGTTCCATGATTAGATTTTGCTGAAATACAAACTCCATGCATGTAACGCGTACGTCTCAATTCAATGAGACAAACTACAAAGGTTGACTGATTCAATTAAGAGAAATTTTGATAAACGTATTCTATAATGGGTGTTTTTTCCTAGTTGCTCTAATACTACTGACCAAGCTTTATAGTTACATACATAGTAAATCGTAAATTTTGAAACTGAACATGCATAAAAAAAAAAAGAAAAAAGAAAAAAACCATGAAATTGAACATAATCACAAAAAAGCAGTCCTGAATTTTTCTGTTTTTCTTTTGGCTCAAAATAGTAAGTTTACGTTTCAGTCCCTCAAGTTAATGATACTGCCTACAGTAGATTGATTCGATGTCATGTATACACACACATTTTTGGGAAGGGCAAGACTGCCTTTTCACTTTATTCTTTTTTCTGTTACAACGGCACTAGCTAGTTATAATTTTAGCCATGAGTATTACTTTTCCCTTTAACAACCACTATTAGTTATTAGAGATTATTAATTAAAGGCCAGGTAATTAATTTTAATATACCGATTAGATTCAGTCTTTTTTTTTTTAACTTACATATGGGTTGTTATTAATTAATATTCTCTCTCTTTAACAAATGAACAGTCCGGGGAATTAGAAAATAGAAGTTCTGGAGAATTTGGAAATGAACAGAATGCCATGATAACTTCTATTAATCACCAGGGAACTTCTGTTATTAAAAAGAGAACAGGAGGGTGGAGATCTGCAAATCTATTGCTGGGTATGTAAACTTAAACTACTACATAATTAAGAATATATATATAGAGTACTCATTTTGTTAACTTTGTTGTTGATTTAGTTTATGTTATTTCTCTTTTTGTAGCCAATCAAGCCTTAGCAACGCTGTGTTTCTTTGGAGTTGGTGTGAACTTGGTTTTGTTCTTAAGCAGAGTTCTTGAGCAAGACACTGCCGATGCTGCAAACAGTGTTAGCAAGTGGACTGGAACTGTTTATTTGTGCTCTTTAATAGGTGCTTTCCTCAGTGATTCTTACTGGGGCCGTTACCTAACATGTGCAGTCTTTCAAGGCATCCTTGTGGTGGTAATTAATTATTATTGGTTCTTTTACCATCCTATCTCTTTTTTTTTCCCTATAATTTTCTAAAAGATATTATCACTCCTCTTAAGCCAAGCAATACTATTTAGTATGAGTAGTGCGAGCCATACGTGACCACTCAAATTATTGGTCATTGTATAACTTGTATGTGAAGACCGACATTATGAGTTGTATCGTTGGATACTACTGACGCTCTTTATTATTTTTCTTATCGACTAATATTCAAATTTTTCATACTAATAAATAGAGAAAATTACATGTTATGTCACGCTTCTAAAAGTTGTGTTTATTTATATCATACTTAAAAAGTTTGACGCCCTTTATTATTTTTCTTATCGACTAATATTCAAAATTTGTCATACTAATAAATAAAGAAAATTACATGTTATGTCACGCTTCTAAAAGTTGTGTTTATTTATATCATACTTAAAAAGTTTATGTCATTTATGTTATGTCATAAATGAACATATGTGGTATTTATAACAAGTAAATCTTAAAAAATGGTATTTATAAACATTGCTCCAATAAATATGGAGCTTTTTTATTGGGTCCGACAGGGCAGCAGGCCGGACACTGTAAGGGTCTATGTATTGGCCTTGTCTTGCTCAAAAACATTTTTTTCATAAATATATGAGGGATATGATTGATTAACCAAACAAATTTGTTCCTTTGTTTACTAGGGTTGTGGTCTATTAACATTATCATCTTGGCTTTTCTTGATCAAACCGGCGGGGTGTGGTGATGGGAAGCTAGAATGCATGCCTTCGTCGTCACTTGGGGCAGCTTTATTCTACCTATCCATATACCTTGTGGCCTTTGGATATGGTGGTCACCAACCAACTTTGGCAACCCTCGGGTCGGACCAATTCGACGAATCAAACCCGAAAGAAAAGGATTCAAGGGTGGCTTTCTTTTGCTTCTTCTACTTTGCCTTGAATGTCGGATCATTCTTCTCGAACACAGTCTTGGTGTACTTCGAGAATATAGGGAAATGGACCTTAGGGTTCTCTGTGGCTTTGGGTTCGGCAGTTGTAGCCCTAGTGTCGTTTTTATGTGGCTCGCCCAGATATCGATATATTAAGCCGAGTGGGAACCCTATTCCGCGTGTTGCTCAGGTCTTCACGGCTGCTGCTAGGAAACGGAATATTGTTGCGGCAAATCCGGAAGAACTGTATGAGGTTGGAGGATCCAAATCCGCCATTAAAGGGAGTAGAAAAATTCTCCACAGCAATGAGCTTTCGTAAGTTCTCTCGTATTTCTTATACAAGCCCTTAATTTTTTTTTTCTTCAAGTAATTTTCCTTTTTACGAAAACTTGTTAATTTTTTTTTTTTCCTTTTTAGAATTGAGTTGAAAATGATAGCCGATATATATTGGTGTCATTCTTTCAAATTGCAAAAATACATATATACATATATTGAAAGTCAATCTATATCAATTAATGCTATTTTTTTAAACAAAATTTGTAGGCTATTTATATTTTATTAAAAATTGACTTTTGTCATGAAAGGATAATATCTAAATACGTCTGTAATGCAATACAAAATATTTATGATAGTGAGTCGTAAAATAATTCTCCAATTTCATATAAAATAAAATTTAACACATGCTATTCTCAGTGCTCTATTTTGCGTATATGAATAGATCTATGCGTAACGCATAAAGTCTAAAATTAGTTTGAGAATACGAATTACAAGTGTAATTATCACATATAAAGGTGCATAAAAATATTTCTGAAAAAAATGACGTAATTAAGATATGTTCTTGGAACTTGATCAGGTTTATGGACAAGGCAGCGACTCTGACGGATAAGGATTTAGCTGGTCCAATAAATCCGTGGAGGATTTGCACCGTAACCCAAGTGGAGGAAGCAAAATGTGTCCTAAAAATGTTACCAATCTGGCTTTGCACCATAATTTACTCGGTGGTGTTCACTCAAATGGCTTCTCTGTTTGTGGAGCAAGGTGACATCATGGACTGCCACATCGGAAACTTCCGCCTCCCAGCTGCTAGCATGTCCGCCTTCGACATTGTCAGCGTCCTGATTTGCACCGGAATCTACCGCCAAGTCCTAGTTCCCATTGCCGGACGTTTAAGCGGAAACCCTAGGGGCTTATCCGAGCTTCAAAGAATGGGAATTGGCCTAATCATTGGAATGTTTGCGATGCTTGCGGCGGGCTTCACGGAGGTTGAGAGGCTCAGACGTGTCATCCCGGAGGAGAAGACAAGCTCCTTGAGCGTATTTTGGCAAGTTCCTCAATATGTCCTTGTTGGTGCCTCGGAAGTTTTCATGTACGTTGGGCAATTGGAGTTCTTCAATGGACAAGCCCCGGATGGGATAAAGAGCTTTGGAAGTTCGCTTTGCATGGCCTCAATTTCGCTAGGGAATTATGTGAGTAGCCTGCTGGTTCACATGGTGACGGAAATAACGGCTAGGGGTGAGAAACCCGGTTGGATACCCAACGACCTTAACGACGGCCACATGGACCGATTCTACTTCTTGATCGCCGCGCTCACCGCCATCGATTTTGTGATTTACGTCTTTTGTGCCAAATGGTACAACTGCATCAACCTTGATGAGGACAATGGCAAGGAGATCCAAAGCAAGGAAGAAAAAGAAGTACGAGAGGATGAAGTTTTAAGTAGAGTTTAGAGAGTATTGCTAGTAGTAGTACTAAATAAAGTCTTGTTTTTTTGCTAAGAAATAATTAGTCTAGTTGAACAAATTCAATAAAGACTAATTAAGTCGATTCTCACTCGTGGTGTTTTCTCTATCTAGGCCTTTGTTTTGCTTTAATCATCTTTAGCCTCTCTCTTAAGACTTTATCAGCGCAAAAAGCTTAGCTTAAAGGAACCATGACCTTATGAGGGGATTGGACAAATACTTGATTTGAAGGTATAATTGGTTTCCTAAGTTTTTTAAGCTAGCATATTAAAATAAGGTTTTTTGTCCTTGAACAAAGTATTTTTTCATTATGTGGATGCTGATCCCCTACTACTCGTTAGTTTAAATTAATATTTGAACTTATAAAGTTGTTGTTAGCTAGCAACTTCTAGATCTTGTATATTACGAGCAATACGAGTGATATATTATTATGATTATTATGAAAATGAAGGTAAAAGAAGATATGTGCCTTTGCCTATCGGCATGCCTTAAGGCGGGCACATGTATTGTCGCCGACAGAACGATATAGAGTGCGACTTTTCACTAATATTGACCTTCTCTAAATATACCTGAAATAGCTTGTCCTCTCTCAACTAAGCATTCTTCTGTAGAAGTCAACCACACACATCAAACCACAAAATAAATAAATAAATAAAAATAAAAGAACTCACAACATATATCGAAAAATAATGTGGCTGTCGTTTGTTGCAGCATAATATAATAAATCACTTAACGTGGTGATTTAACATCATATGTTTTTCTTTCTTTTCCTTCTGAATAAGTGGTTTAGTCTGGTCACCCAACTATGCATCATGGGACCGACGGGTATTTGAGACTATGAATAACATTAGATCCATCTTTCGAGTACAATTAGATGGTGAAACTTTTTTCCCAATAAACGGCCCAAAATCTCTTTTATAAATGATGAAAACGAGACAAAATAGCAACAACGATTCTCATTTTGTTGAGAAAAAACAAAAACGTTTTCCACGGGTCAGTGGAAAGAAATGACACCTATTTGATGTATCCAAAGCACCAGAAGCCAATTCAATAAGTAACAACAACAACAACAATAATAATGACATAACGAAGGAAAAAGTTGATATTTATCCAAGCAACCTTATATAATAATGTCGCTTTCGAATATCACTTACCTAATCTAATAATGTCGCTTTCGAATATCACTTACCTAATCTCTTGTATCGTATGCTTGGTAAAGTTAGCAATAATATAATTATTGAGCTAGGAAGACGAAAACTATGGACACTCACGAGTACTCTCTCTCTCCTTTTTTTTTTTTTTTAAAGGAAATACAACCATATTTAAAACGCAGATAATCCTGTAATACATGAAATATCGCCCTTCCGTATGAACGGATCCATTCTGATTACAACGACATCCAATGAGTTCAACATAGCTAGAGACCCAACTATAGAACAGTACCTTTACGAAACAAGCAAGTAAGGCTTTATTTGACAACTCCGTCCATAAGTCTAAAACTATTGCCTAAGAAAGTTGGGAAATCTATGTGTATTTGGTGTGACCCCCAACAATTTAGGACTTCGATTAATTGAGCATTATTTGACTTAAAAATTTTTCTTTAAAGAACTTGAAAATAAAAAAAAAAAGTTTTGGGAAGTTCGTCGCATTGTTGTAAGTTTTTCTCAAAAACAGTTTGGAACTGTTTTAAATTGTTTTGTGGTGATTTAAAGGTTTGCTAGATAGGTACCTTCACTATGGTTTTTCTAGAGAATATTTGTTAAAAGTTTTTCTAGATAGGTTAAGTCTTAAAACAAGAGACTGGGTAGAGAGAGGAGATGGGACCACCGCTTTTTACTAATAAACTATTGACAAAGCCTATTTAATGATAGAATACATTACCAATTTGATTATTGAATGAACAATAAAAGGAACAATATAAAAAGAGAGAATAGTTCAGAACCTTGGCTTAACACCCAGACTTCAAAACGGTCCTTTCAACCTAAAAATTTATTAGGAAATTTGAAAAAGGGAAAGTTTGAAGGAAACCCTTGCAAAGTTTATAGAAATCACAGAAAGAATCTCATTAAATTTGAGAGAAATGCGAAAAGACCTAAAGGAAATAAAGACTACTTTGTGTCAATTAGTATCAAAAGTAAAACAAAATAAAACCATTCTTGTTAAATATACTTAGCACAAAATTGTCACTTATGAGAACCTGTTGAGTCAATTAAGTAGCATCTTAAGTTGTTTCAAGAAGATTCTTTAGGTGAGGAAGAAAATGTTGGCCTAACCCTCGAAAAAGAACATTTGGAACCTGCCAATTTTGAGGAAACATTAGGAAAGGCATGTGAGGAAGAGAAAGAAGACTTAGCTGTAGAAAATGAGTAATCATCACCCTTAGTCCTAAGTTCTCAACTTTAGTTACCACAAGAGTTCATCAAAGATTATTCTTTGTAAGATCCTATGTAGCCACCACCACCACCTCCACTTCCTCTAGCATCGTTTTTATGGACTTACTAAGAACGTAAAATGAGTCTAAGTTTCATAAGTTTAAATGTTTCAAATTTTTCTAATCTTGAGGGCGTATTTACACAAGACCTGTATGTGGTGTCATTCGATACTTACTATAGGAAAAAACAGCTCTTTAACGATTGTCCACCAAGAGCAGAGTTAAAAGAAAGATTTGTTGAATTCAGAACATCAAACGATGAGAAAATACTTTTAAGATAATATCTTTACTTTTTTTCTTTTAAAAATAATAAAAAATGAAATTTTAAAATAAAGGCTATAAATTAAATTTGTTTCGAATGACTAAGTTAAGGAGCTAAACTGTTTTCAATTTTCTCTCAAGATGCATTCTAAAGAGTTTGATTTTGTAAATGTGATTTGTTTAGATTTTCAAATAAATTTTCAATAAAAAAATGTGTGTTTTGATTTTGTATTTTAATTTTCCCTAAAAAATCTTTGGAATTAAATTACTTAATCATTCATTTAAAATGGCTAAGATTAAGGAGGATATAGTTATTGTAATTAGTAAGTATTCTATGCATGCGGCCTCTTGAAATGCGTTTTAAAGAGTAAAAGTGATTTTAATTTTCAAACCAAAAATATAAAGCCTTGGGAATCTAACTTTAAAAAACCTAGTTTATAATATATTGTTGTGTGCTTGTTTAGTTTGGTTTGTTAAGTTTGTTATAGACATCTCTATAACTGTGCTAATTTAGATAATATTTTTGCTGCTTTCACTATTCTCTTTCATACATTGGAGACAATGCATAATTTAGGTCGGGGGGAGAGAGTTGTGCATCACTGCTATACGAAATTGTGTCAATTTTTTTTTTTATTTTTGTCCTTTTTATTTTTGCTTTAGATTTTTCTGTGTTTTTTTGTTTTTGTGTGTTATTTTATAAGTTTTTTGAGTCATAAAATAAAAAAGGAAAAAGTGTGTTTTTTAAATATTAGTTTCTTAGTAGTTAATATGTTATTATTTTTGTTTTGATTTCAGAATTTCATATTAATGTAACATCATTTTTCTATTATTGGAATTATCTAATTTTATGAACTCTCAAAACTTTAATTTTATTTAACATTTTTATGTGTTTATTGTTCAAAGTGTTCGTAAGTCATTCTTTTCACACATGCACTATAATACTTAATTGTGGTGGTAAATCAAAGCTATAAATATTTGAGTTTTGTTATTTTGTGAATATAAACAATTAAAAGCAGTAACATTTTCAAAAAGAAATAAAAAAGTGTAAATAAATAAAGTGTATACTTATGTAAATTAATGAATAAAGTTAAATAAGTTTAGTTTTATAGTCTCTTTAACTCGAGTAAGTAAGTTCTAAGGAGTGCTTCAACACCTAGCACCTTTAGCCAATTGGTTTGGGGGTTATTAAACTAAAGCTCGTTAAATAGGTTATGGAGAGAGTCTAAGGGAGCCCAACATTACACTATCCATGGTTATAAAGTTTGTTTAATTTTTGTAAATATTTATGTTTTAAGTTTCTGTTCTTAATTGTTATAAATAATAAATTTGAAGTGTTGTTGCTTGCAGGAGTTATTTGAATCAAAATATCATAACAATTTTATTCTTAGTCTTTGATGAAGCTTCATAATTGCTTATTATCCTTTTCACTATAACAAATTTTTTATTATACGACCTTTATTTAACGACTATTTTTCAAAAACTGTTGTGGTAAGGAAGAAAAAACGCGACAAGTTATACCCGCGAAGATGAAAACTATCATGGAATGGAGCCACAACCACCACAACAGTTTTTTAAAAAACCGTTATGGAATAGACGTGCTACCACAACGGTTTTTTAAAAAAGGGTCGTGGTATCTTAATTACACGACTGTTTTTTAAAAAACCGTCGTGGTAAGTCGTCCATTCCACCATGGTTTTTTAAAAAAAACTGTCGTTGTAGCTTACTTAAAACCCCTTTTTTCCACCTCAATATTCAGACACAACTCAAAAACTCACTTCTTAAATACAAACATAGATCCGAATCAACTGCCGTCATCCCTCTCAGCCTCCACACTCCTTTATCTTAGCCCAAATTATAAGTTTTTGTTAGAAATTGATAAATTGTTGTTGATTGTATTGTATAATTAATCCAACATTGATAAATAGTTGTTGATTTTGTTGTTTATTTCGTGAAATTTGTATTGTGGATCATGACTCTAATTTATTTGTTTTATAATGAGTATGTGTAACTTGTTTTATGATGGGTAATGTTTTTGTTTGATGATTAATATATAGGTAGGTATATATATAAATTGTGAAATTAATTTTAATTGATTATTTGCTATTTATTATTTCAATTTAGTACTTGCAAAATGGATAGGAAATGGATGTAGGATTTTCGATTGTCTATAGAGTATGTGAATGATGTGAAAAAGCTCTTAGATTTTGCCAAAAGTCATGCCAATGGTGATAAAATTCGGTGTCCTTGTGTTCAATGTGGAAACCATAGATTGCATCCAATTCCAATTGTTAGAGGATTTTTATTTTGAAATAGAATTATAAGTAGTTATCAAACGTGGCATTTTCATGACGAGTCTAATTTCAATCCAACGTTACCAAGTAAAGAAAATGAAGCTATTGTGGAGGATAATATGGATGATGAAGACAATATGGTTGACATGGCCAATGATTTAGAAGAACACTTTGTGCACCGTTTGGATTTATTTGAGACAATGATGAATGATGCTGAGACACCCGTGTGTAAGGGGTATACCAATTTCACTAAATTGTCTACTTTAGTTGGATTATAGAATTTGAAAGCGTTGGGTGGGTGGTCAAATTATAGTTTCGCAAAGGTGTTGAAATTTTTAAGAAGGCTTCTACCAGAGGGTAATAAATTACCAACTAGTATATATAAGGCTAAGAAGACTTTGAGCACTCTGGGAATAGATTATGAGAAAATTCATGCTTGTGCAAATGATTGTGTTCTCTATAGGAATGAGTATGAAGATGAGAATTATTGTCCAGTTTGTCAACATGCAAGGTGGAATAAAGGAAAGGAGCCAAAAGACAGCAAGAATTGAGTGTCAAAGAAAGTGTTATGGTATATTCCACCGGTACCATGTTTGAGGCATTTATTCAAAAACCCAGAACATGCCAAGAATTTGACATGGCATCATGACAAACGGGCGGATGATGGTATGCTTATACACCCAGTGGATTCACCACAATGGAAGACTTTTGAAGCCAATCATCCTAACTTTAGTGCGGATCCAAGAAACATACATTTCGTTTTGTCGATAGATGGAATGGACCCACATGGTAACATGAGTAGTAGGCATAGTACTTGGCCCATAATACTTGTTAACTACAATCTCCCTCCAAAGATGTGCATGAAGCGGAAGTTTTTGATGTTGTCTTTATTGATTTTGGGTCCTCACCAACCAGGCAATGACATTGATATATACTTGACACCGTTAATCGATGACCTAAAAAAGTTGTGGAAAAATAAAGTTGAAGTTGGAAATGCTTACTGAAAAGTGACGTTCACACTCCGTGCAATGTTGATATGGACAATTAACGACTTCCCCTCATATGGCAATTTCTCTGGTTATTCGGTGAAGAGTTTTATTGGTTGTACTATTTGTATGACGAAAATGTCTCACAAACGGTTGAAGAATGGTAAGAAAATTGTTTTTCTTGGTCATAGAAGATGGTTGCCAAGAGATCATCGCTACCGCAAACAAAAGAAACTTCAAACTTAAAAAAGTTGGTGTCGGTGAAGGATTTGAAACTTATTGGCATGAAAACACATGATTGTCAGGTGTTGATGTAGCAATTACTACCACTTGCGTTGCAGGGAATTCTAACAAAGGATGTGAGATTTACAATTTCCAAGTTGTGTTCGTTCTTCAATTCAATATGCTCGAAGGGAATTGATCCACTTGTGCTAGATTCACTGCAATCGGAGTTGGTGCAAACCTTATGCATGCTTGAGAAGTATTTTCCACCGTCATGTTTTGACATCATAATTCACTTAACGATGCACTTAGTACGTGAAGTTAAGTTATGCAGACTGGTGTATTTGAGATGGATGTACCTATTTGAAAGATATATGAAGGTTTTAAAAGGTTATGTGAAGAATCAAAATAGGCCAGAGGGATATATTGTAGAAAGTTATATAGTTGAGGAATCGGTTGAATTTTGCTCATAGTGCTTATCTAATGCGGACACAATTGGGGTGCCAAAGACTATAAACATTGAAACTAGGAGACTATCTACTGGCAATCCTTTGTTAGTAAATTGAGAGGAGTGGGAGCAAGTTTGTCTTTATGTCTTGCACAATGCTAATGAAGTGGAGCCTTTCACGGAGGTGCACATGAATGAATTAAAAAAAACATACCCAAAAAGAGTAAGAAATGAGAAGTGGTTGCAAGATAAACACAACCGGACCTTTCAGTTGTGGATTAGAGCACACATCTATGGCAATTGCTCCACATCACAAGATGGAAGTATGTCATAGGAGTTAAAGAACCTAGCTAGAGGACTGTTGTCGGTAGTTACAAGATATACGTCATATTCCATAAATGGTTACACTTTCTACACTCACGAAAGAGATGAGAAGCATCCGATGCAAAATAACAGTGTGACTCTCCGTGATGAGGCTATGCATATTACCTCCGCCAAGGACAAGAATCCAGTATATGGGACCATAAACTACTTTAGTTTCATTGAAGATATTGAGGAGCTTGATTATGGGAAATTAATTACGCATGGCATTTTTTAAGTGTAAGTAGACCGACAATAACTATGTTAAGAATGATGATGACGGCATTACGGTGGTTGACTTTAGAAGATTGAGATATAAGAATGATCCCTTCATTATGGCATCACAAGCAATCCAAGTTTTTTACGGATCCCCAAAACATGGAGTTGTCTTTAATCGTCTTGACAAAGCCAAAAATAGTTATCAATGGTGAAGAAGTTGTCAAGGATTGCACAGACATCCCTTCATTCACAAAGGGATTGCCACTGGTTGAAGAGATAGTAATTTTGAAGATGATGTTCCACACTTGCTTCGTGAAGATGTGAAATGGATATGTATTGAGGAACCAATGAAAAAAAAAAGATAAACAAAGAGCATCTATAAACCAATTTATGTAAATTTATTTTAAAATTTTTCTTTAATTTCTTTCATTTTTCATTTTTTAAGGGTTTTGTATATCTATATATAATTATATTTGTGGCAAAAACAAAGAAAAAATATACATTCTGGGCCATTGGATGCTTAACACGCGGGCTGGCCACCTTGGACAAAAAAGAAAATAATGTGTAAGAAATATTTGAGATAATTTTTTTATGATGGTTTTTGCAAAAACCGTCATGAAATGCTGTAAACATATCATGACATGATATATGTTATGATAGGCTTCAACGACGGTTTTTGCAAAAACCGTCGTGGAATGCTCCAACATATTTAATGCTGTGATAAGTTGTAGCATTTTACGACGGTTTTTACAAAAACCGTCATGGAATACTGTAACATATCACAGCATTTTTTGTGCCGTGATAGGCTTCCATGACGGTTTTTGCAAAAACCATCATGGAATGCTACAGCTTATCACAACATATAAAGTGTTGTGATAGGCTTCCACGACAGTTTTTGCAAAAACCGTCGTGTCGTGGAAGCCTATTGCAATATTTTATATGCTGTGATAAGCTGCAGCATTTTACGACGGTTTTTGCAAAAACCGTCATGGAAGCATCATTTTCCTCTTTTAAAATTTTGAAACTTGCACCTACCCCCTATTTTGAGTGCGTGCCCTCTCTCTCCAAAATTTCTCTCTCTCTCTCTCTAAAATCGCTTTTTCTCTATCTCTAAAATCCATATCCCTTTCTCTGCCACCATCACCTCCACCGTCGTCGCCTCCGCCACCATCGCCTACTTGCCACTAGTAAGCTCCCCCTCCCTCTTTCTCATCTTCCGCCTTTTCCTCTCTCTCCCCTAGCCCTAGCCCTCACCCCCCTACCCAGGCCCACCGCCCCACCTGGCCCCCCTACCTAACCCCTTACCCCACCCACCCCCCACCGCCCCCTCGCCCACACCCACCCCCAACTCCCCCCCCTCCCACCACCCCCTAGCCCCTTGCCCTTCGCCCCCTTACCCCCCCCACTACGACCACCCCTTGGCCTTTCGCCCCACCTACCCCCCTCGCCCCCCGCCCCCCCTCCTAACTCAGCCCCCACCCGCCCCCTCACACGCCCCCCAATCATATACGTATAATATGTGAAATTATGTAATTGAAATTGTAAATTTATGAATATATGTAATATGTGAAATTGTGTAATCGAAATTGTAAATTTGTGAATATATGTAATGTGTGAAATTGTGTAATTGAAATTCTAAATGTTGTGTAATATGTGAATATGTAATATGTGAAAATGTGTAGTTGAAATTGTAAACTTGTAAATATGTGAAGATTTGAATATGTGAAATTATGTGAAGATATGAAATTGGAAACTTGAAATTGCAAACTTGTGAATATGTGAAGATGTAAATTTGTGAAATTTTGTGAATATGTCAATATGTGTAATATGTGAAATTGTGTAATTGAAATTGTAAATTTGTGAATATGTGTAATATGTGAAGTTATGTAGATATGTGTAGTATGTGAAATTATGTGAATATGTGTAATTTGTGAAATTATATATGTAATTGAAATTGTAAATTTGTGAATATGTGTAATATGTGAAATTATATGAATATGTGAAATTGTGCAATTGAAAATGTATGAAGATGAATATGCAAAGATGTGAAGATGTGTAATATGTGATTTAATATTACTTTGTATGTGTTAGTTTCTGCATACTTTGCACAGGTACAATGTCTTGTGAGATCGATAGTGACCAATATGAGGACAAGTATGAATAGTACACTCCATCTTCATCGTAATATAGTAAGAGAAACCAACGCAGTAAGCCACAAAGATGAACCGAATATAATCTGAAAGTAGACTTTGAGCAAAGGGCCACATTGATAAAAAAATTCTTCAGATGAGAAAGAAATTTTTAAGAATTGAAGTGACTTTTGATTCAAAAGGCCAACCGGAAGGTGCACCTGGCGATGAATTAAGCAGTTGGATCGGAGTCCTCAATAGAGAGCACATTCCTATATGGACAAAAGATTGGAGGTCTAAGGATTTAGATAAAGTAAAAGATGTGACTTTTAGAGAGATATACAAAGCTTTCATAGTCGAGGATTGACATAGGAAAAGGGATTTGAAGGTTTGTGGTAAATTAGTAAAGGGATTTAGATCCGACTTTTATGTTACCTTCATACAACCATACCTTTCCATTTTGGAGGAGGATGAAAATGTATATAAACAGCCTCCTACGGTAGTATACTATTATCTCTCCATAAACGATGACGATTGGGAAGTTTTTGTGAGGTATCGACGTTCCACCAAATTCCAACTGCTATCATCAAATGCAAGAAAAATAATAGCTAAAAATGAATACTGCTCTATGATTGGCCGAGTTGGATATAGAGAGCTCGAGCAATCCTTGGTACGTTAATAATTTACTCATATTACATATATTAATTATTCTATCATTACTATGTTGCTAACATAGCGTAAAAGTTTGCTAAGACAGGTGTGCTACCAACATGAGAGGAGTTGTGGATAAAATTACATCAAAGTCTCGATGGTCAGTTTAAAAATCCAAAAGTAGTAGAAATTGAAAACTTGATTGTAAGTTTATTGAACACGAACAATTAATTTGTAATTTAATACCAATTGAAGGATCTTAAGAATAACATGGTTGTGTTGTTGTTTTACAGGATAAATAAACAACGTAACAAAGCCAAGGAAGCTTTCAATCGGTCGATAATGATGACATTTTCACAAAGACACTAGGGAAACCGGAACATTTAGGACGTGTTCACAATCAATAGAAGTATGTGAAGTAGTCTCAATACTTCGACCTCCAATCAAGTACTTCAAAATTGAATTCCTAAATGTCGAAGATGCAGATAGAGATTGTAGAATTATGAGGTCTTGTGATCGAGCTCATTTCCCAAGAATGTGCCAAGTCAACGGATGATATCATCTCACAACGCAACAGCTTCAAGGCTAGTTGTAATCCTCCCAATAATGTAGTAGAAGCTCCAAAAGCTCTAGAAGTCCAATTTTCACCTCCTCGTTAAGAGCCCGAACAATGCAGGCTTTTTGTTGAAGATAGAATTAATGGTAGTGTGCACTTGTTGTGCTTGAGAATGTGTGGATGAAGAGTTTTTCAACTGATACAGTTCATAGACGACCATCAGGGGAAGAAAATGTGTGCGTTAGCATCACTACCATTAGAGTTAGAACAGCTGAATTACCTATTCCAACACTTGAAGCAACAACTATGGGTGAAGCAGCCGAAAGCTTTGTCGCATGGCCGAAGAGGTTAGTTGAAGTCATCGCATTGACGAAGACGAGTCGAGCGCCTAGCCACGTTCCATAAGATCTAAGCGGAAAGAAACGCCTAAAAAAGAAAAAGCTCTACAAAAGCAAGACAATCACAACCTGAGATAGAACAAGAATAAGAATAAGAATAAGAATAAGAACAAGAACAACCCATTGCTAATGAGCAACTACTTGTATTTAACTTTGCTTTAGTACCTCAATAATTCATGTAGTTGGCTCTATACGCACATTCTTTCATGCACGATGGGTCGACAATTTCGTGCCCGATACCGCTAAATGTCACCGGTAATGAATTGCTTATCTATGTGGGGAATGAAGACGTTTACTACTTCATTAACTTTGATAAAATCGAGGTGAACTGTATCCTGGTAAATCTCAGGTAATAACTCCATCCTCATTTCATATTTTTAAAATATAGGTAGAGTTGTAAGGTGCTTTCAAATAATTGACTATATTGTTTTTTATTGTAGTTTTTTACAGAATATTGTGAACTTCAAGGCTTGGCACAAAATTTTGGCTTCATATCTTCGGCGATTGTTTCAAGTGCTGCAAGAGACCTACAGAGTGATTGTATAGAGCACGCTACATCACTCCTCCACCTATTAGCTTAAGCATCGATGGGGAAATATTCTTCCTACTATACAATGTTGGAGAACATCGGACGTTGGCACTTATTTTGCCATGAGAGGACTAAATATATTGGTTTAACCCCATCAGACACCCATCAGGTGAGGATTTTGTATTAGTCACGAGATTATAAGTATTAATGTTCTCTTATAAAATTAACCGTTTTTAGTCCCACATAATTGTATCGTCTATTAATTCATTTAAACATGACACATTGTTAGGGTGCTTAACGATTGGAAGCTTAAAGTAAAAAGCAGTGTCACAAACCAACCAAACGGAATGTTATATTCCAAACGTAAGTGTCCAAGACAACAACAAAATATAGAATGTGGTTTTTTTAATTATACGTTTCATGCGGGATATAATTACAAGTGGTATACAAGCCTTAGGAAAAAAAAAGATTTTTATATACAAACGAATATATATAAAGTTAGATTAGAGTAGGTACAATTTGTAAATAGGTCTGTGCTCTTTAGATAGATAGATGGAGATAGTAGATAAGTAATTGCTCAAATGTAAATGATCTTCCAAATGCCTTGTAATTTCAATATACACAAATTTTCGTATGCAATTAGGGCCTTGCTGTAATTGATAACACGGGACTGGCCATCCCGTGGAAAATAAAAAATTTTTAGATATTTTTTTATGATGATACTAATTTTCCACGACTGTTTTTTTGAAAACCATTGTGGAATACAGAGGCTTCCTAGACGGTTTTCTAAAAAACCATCGTGGAAGAACAGTGATTCTACAATGGTTTTTTAAAAAACCGTCGTGTAATCACTTGCTTCCATGACAGTTTTCTAGAAAACCATCATGAAATGCATTTTCACGACAGTTTTTTAAAAAACTGTCAGGAATCCACGCTTCTATGATGGTTTTTTATAAAACCGTCATGGAATATTCTTACCTACACTCCTTTTTCCTGCCCTTTTTCTATTACACGGGGGCAAAAAACCGTTTTGGAATCCTCAGTTTGTAGTAGTGTTTTTTCCACAAAGTCTATTTTGCATACGTTTTCTTAAATTGCATAAACAATATTCAAATGAGATTTTTGTTTTGTTAATCTATTTAGTTAGGTGAGTAAAATTATACTTAAATGGTTTACATTCTGTGAATATTAAATTAATTATTTTAAAATTCTCTCGCTTTAATTGTTCAGAACTAACAATAACTGCTTGAGAGGTATGATGAGAACATAAAAATATATATTTTATAAAAATAAAATTATTTATTTATATTTTTATTTTTTTGTTAAATTTTTTAATTAATAGCAATTTTGTGTTCGTTGCTAGAGGTTACAACGGCACCATGACTCAAGACCGTACACGAAACGGAATCGGGTCCTTCCTGTGGATCCGATTCCATTTTACATGACATAAAATGTTGGCGTTCACACTGGCGTCACACGGGCAGCACGTGAAGGCCACTATGTCCACTCCACCACCTCAGCCCGCACGAGTTGTTTTTTGAGATTTCGTATTCATTCAACCACATTTAAATCTCTTTTTCAGTTCCGCCTTTTCTCTCTCTCCCCCATTTCACCGTTCTTTGCGAACCCTAGCACCTCTCTCTCCTCCCTCTCTCTCTCTACCTGCGTTCAAAAATTCCTCTTCTCCGCTCGAGTTTCTCGCATTTTCCTGCTCTCTCGGCATTTCTTTGCTGCGTCTTCTTGGATCTCTCTGTGGTAAGATGGAGTTTGGAGGTGGCCGCAAGAGAGGGAGGCACGATGCTTCCTCCAACGGCAATGGCGGCTTCAAGAAATCCAGGCCAGGTTCGTCTTCTTTTCCTTCTCTTATCTTTGCATGCAGGCGTATACGATTTTCTTTTTTGTTTTTCGATCTGCGCCAAGTGGTTTCGGTCTCGTGTTTACGCGGTTAGGGCCAGGGTTTTCTTGCTTTCTGTACTTTTGTTCTGTGTTATTTTTTGCATTGCTAGGATATAGTAGATGTGAAATTTTAGTGTTGAGGTTTATTTGGTCCTTGCGAGCGAAGCAAGAAAGAATTTTGAATTTAACGGTTGTCCAAGTTTAAGAAGTGAAAAGGTGTTTTCATAACTAGCATCTTTCTACATTTGGGGTGATAGATCTTAAGTGGAGCAATCAAATTCAGTGTTTTGGAATATATTTAGTCGATTTTTGTTTTATTCCATAAAATTGAAGCTTCTGTTGTCTCCTCTGTGGAGTGTGCCTTATATTTGTATGTTTGTATTATTTTTATCCGGCTGTTTTCGAGGAAACAATTGAAATGACTAACATGGTTCTAGTTTCGTTTTCAGCGACTTTGTTGCATTTTGCCCCCCTTATGAGACTTTGGTTTCCGGAAATTTTAATTTAACGGGAGGAAGTAAAAAAATCGTCTCTGTGTACATACTTGTTTAGAAATCTTTGTAAGCACTCATGGTGTCAAAAGTCAACTTTTTTTCTTAACAGAATAGATAGATATAAAAGGTAGACAATTGGAAACCTGAAACACAGATTGTACATAAGATATTCAATCGAAGATTTTTTGAGTTGATCATCTTGTTTTGGACTGATAACGAAAGAATGGACACCTTAGATTCAATGTGGCACTTTCTTTAAGGAATGCTGTCAGCAAACTGGAGGTCGACACAAAAACACCCCAAATGCTTTAGAGATATATTTTTTTCATTGGGATACTCTACCTATTCGACAATTATTTGAAATTTTTAATAGGATCGGTATTTTTATTAATCTTATGTAATAATATGGTGCTAGATATTATCAAGTTTGAAGATTAACAATCCAATGTAATTTTAACTGAGACAAATAATTAATGTTCTCAACAGAATTGGAGTCCTTATCAACTGGTATAGGAAGCAAATCGAAGCCATGCACAAAGTTTTTCAGGTTCAAATCTTAACTTATCTAAAATAAATAGTCTAATGCAATTTTCCATTTTGATAATTCATATAAATTTAGTAAAAATTTTTACACCATTTTGCAAGTAAAATATTGTGATGTCGACTAATGGAATGAGCATTTAAAGCTGTGATACAGGTTGTACTTTCTGTTCTAATCATGATAACAAAGACTATGAACAGATACGGTTGAATCACAAGATGTAGTTCAATAACTACTGGCTGCACCATATGTAAATTTAAAGCAGTTGAATGGAATGCAGAACTTTTCTTCATATAAATGGTCACATGTAGTCTCTAAAACAATCTTTCCAACTAAAAGCAGTGTGATGGGCTACTGATTTTGCAGCTAAGTTGTGGTAACCGTTGTTTTATCTATCAATCATGGTACAAAAGGTAAAGAGAAAACTGGTAGAGGGAAAAAAAAAAAAAAACCAGAACAATGAATAATGACGATGTACCACATTGTTCTGCATTCTCGGGCTTTATCTGTGATGCAGTATTGCAGTAAACTGAAGGGACCCAAAAAACTCTTTTTTTTTTTTTTGGCTGAAAATGGTTGTCTTCAGTATTATTTTGGTTAAGAAGCATGTTATTTAGTTACATGTGCTTACCTAAAAAAACAAGATTAGACTCATTTTCATGTACTGAGGTCTAGGTGGAGCTTTGGGTATGACGATTAGCTATTTCCATTTTCTTTTGTTTTTTGACTCTCTGTGCGACTGTACCATTTTTTTCCCTAAGTTTTAACTATTTATATGCTACCAGTTCTTTTTAAGGCTGCTACTAGTACTTCTTTATAAGACAGCTATATCAATGCCTCTGTTTGGCTGAATGGGGCTAAAAAATATCCTTCTTTTCTGCCATTTCAGATACGAAGTTTACTTGCCATAAACAGACATTACAGTTGTGATGTACTCAATTGTTTTTAATCCTGATTTGTTTGCAGTACTTCTGGGTGCCCTTTTGGTGAAGGATGCCACTTCTTGCATTATGTTCCTGGTGGCTATAAAGCTGTGTCTCAGATGATCAACGTTGGTGGCAACCAGGCGCTTCCTCCAGCTGCTAGAAATCCTGCTGCCCCACCATCGTTTCCAGATGGTTCTTCTCCTCCAGCTGTTAAGACCCGCTTGTGCAACAAGTACAACACAGTTGAAGGCTGCAAGTTTGGTGATAAATGCCATTTTGCTCACGGTGAGTGGGAGCTTGGCAAGCCAACAGCTCCCTCCTATGAAGACCATCAGCGTGGCATGGGACCTGTGCCTGGCAGGATTGGTGGTAGGATGGAGCCCCCTCCACAGGTGCACGGACCTGCAGCCAGTTTTGGGTTGTCGTCCACAGCTAAGATCAGCGTTGCTGCATCACTTGCCGGAGCCATTATTGGGAAAAATGGTGTAAACTCTAAGCAAATATGCCGTATGACTGGAGCGAAACTTTCCATTAGAGATCACGAGTCAGATCCTAACCTAAGGAACATTGAGCTTGAGGGCACCTTCGATCAGATCAAACAAGCTACTGCCATGGTTCAAGAGCTTATCGTAAATGTCGGCTCGGCTGCTGGGAATCCCATGAAGAGCCATCATGGTACAGGACATTCGGCTCCAGCGAGCAATTTCAAGACTAAACTCTGCGAGAATTTTACTAAGGGTTCGTGCACCTTCGGGGATAGGTGCCACTTTGCCCATGGACCTGAAGAATTGCGCAAATCAGGGATATGACCTCCTTCACTTGGTGCGAATCTCTTTTTAGGATAAACTCTTGTAATAGCATGTAGCTTTCTGTTATTTTTGACTTTTTATTATCAATATTGCAGCATTTTGAGTTTGGTGATAGGGTTTGATATTCTTGCATAATTAATTCGGCTTATTTTCTCTTCGTTTGTCCATTCCTGTTCCGAAACATTGGCGTGAGTTTTTTTTTTTTTAATTTATTTTTTGGTCTTTTTAATTATTAAATCTAATAATTGCGTAAGGTAACTAATAAAGTTCACGTTTGGGATACATGGGCTGTCGTAGGCAAAGTTTGCTCGCTAGATGAGCTTGTATTTATTTTGCTAAGGATGCAAGCTTTGTTTATTTGTTCGATGTTTTTGTTTTGGATCGTATTGCTTATTTGTTTGTTTTGACGGTGAGTTCGTATTGTTTAATATGTAACCATCTTGAGGATTAGCAATTAAAAAAAGAAAGGGGTCGGGGTAAATTTTTTCTTTGTAAAAAAGAAATTTGAGTCAATGTAAATGTAAGAAATATGAGGGCAATTTGTATTAGGCCTATTTTGTTTTTTTATTGGAGTAACAGTAATTCGTTTCGTCAATCAATTCTGTTTAAAACGAATCCAGTTATGGCAATATCATATTGGTGGTGTTTGTTTGGAGTGTGGTTTTATGTACATAGTTTAAACCACAAATAATATAAAACTCTCATATATTATATTATAATTAAAATGTACGGTTTCAACCTCTCTTTTAAACACCATAATTGTTTTTGGTTTCCTCCAAAAAGAAAATTTGTTTCATGAGAAATGTGCTTAGTAGAAATTGTGAATGTTGTTAACCTGTCATTATGTTTTTTCTTTGGATTAACTTTACTGCTTCTCTGGAAAAAATTAGGTCTCATGCCACTTATTTAACACAACAAATATTTTGTACTTTTTTTTAAATCTTTGATTCATACAACTTTTAACATACAGGGGGTGTTTGGAAGGTGGTGGAAACCAGTAGTGAGAACCACTTTTACTTACTGAGAGCTTTACACTGTAGCAATTTTTTTTAATTGTTACTGTAGCATGTAAACTTTATACTGTTCATAACTGAATTTGTGGTGGGAACCGTAGTTTCTACCACTTTACCAAACACCCGAACAATGTCCAAATTACTCTTACAAAAAATCTCACTACTTAACTCTTTCTCTTTCTCTTCCCTTGTTCAATGTTTCACGGTCTTTTCTTTCTCTCCTCTGTGTCTCTTTCTCTCTCCTCTTTCTCTTTCTATTCCTTAAAAGTTGTATGGTCTCAAATTTTTTCACAAAAATTATAGAAATCAAAAGTGGTACCAAAAGAAGTTGTATTTATCAAATTGACATGTTACTTCCAAACAATTAACGTCACCCTCCCCTCAAGTGTTTGAACATTGTTCTTGTGGCCAAAAAAAAAAAAAAAAAAGACCCTTTATTAGGTTGGCCAGTAGTGCTCTTACAAATATTTCCCTCGTTTTTTTTCCTGTTATATTTAAGGCTAAGCGTGGGAAGAGAGTGTACTTAAACCTTGGGTGGGTGAGATTATTTACGACAAAAACAAGGACAGTAATGGAGGAAAGCACATTGTTTGCACATTATTTAAGCCGTGACACGTTAAAAAATAAATTTTGAAAGATGTGTCTCATTAAAATTCTTAAAAAAAAAAAAAAAAGCTAATGAATGTTTGTCTCAAAATAATAACATTAAAATTATTACTATATAATTATATAATATAATATATAATATTATTAAAATAATTATTATATTATTAAATATATTTTTAAAATATTTTAAATATTGTGTTAAATTTTAATTTCATAACAAACAAATATTATAATTTTTACCCAACCGAACGCCCATAAGTTCATAACTGCAATGCAAATTACAATTGCAGGCTTTATGATCCAAATTCCAAACAATAACCTGAGAGTACTTTTATTTCTATTCTATCAAAAAACCTGAGAATAATTTATTTATTTCCAAAAAGAAAAACAGAGAAAGGTTTATTCTTAATTTTTATTGAATTAAAAAAAAAAAACCCATAGAGAACAGTGTTTTTTTAAACGATTTTTCTTCTTCAATATACGGGAAAATGTTATTCTTTAAAACCAAAAAAAAAAAAAAAAAAAGATTACAATTACAAGCTCTTCCGATCTGAGCATTCGACAATACCGAAGCTCCTAACCGCTCCCAAAGTTGGATGTCTTTGTTCTTGCCGCCACCATCGTTCTCCTCTGGAAAAAAGTTCTCTTTTTCTATAAACAACAAACAACGAGAAAATCTCACCATCTTCCTTAAAAAAAAAACTCTCTTTCTCCCTCACTGAACTTGCCGGTTTCTTTCCTGCGCATTGGCGCTTCTCGCAGCAGAAATGTGAGAAAAATTCATGTTTCTTTCGCGACTTTTACTCTATTTCTTCTCTGTTTTCTTTTGTTGTTAAGATTTACGTTGTATTTGTGATAAAGGGTTTTAGCTTTCTCTATCTGTTGGGGCTTATAATGTGATGGGGTTTAAGCAAAATTTGCCGCTTTTTTCTTTTTCTTTTTCTTTTTCTTTTTCTTTTTCCATCATCAAGTGAACACATTTTTTTGTACAGTGTTTGATCGAACTTAGATGGGTTCAGTTTCATTAATCGATTTTATGAATTGTTGAGTCCTTTTAGTTTACACCTTACAGCCGTTTGGGCTTTGTTAGTTATGGATTTTTTGTGTTTTGCCTCTGTGTTTAGCTTTATTTGGCGGATTGTTATTTTTCTTTTATTGTTTATTTCGGAATGACTTGACCATGTGGTCGTTGAGAACTCAAGAATTTTCATGAAACTACCGAGTTGTGAAAGAATTTATTTTGGGAACAATTTTGTGATCGAGTAGGAGGGTACTATTTGTATCTTTGGATTTGTGTAACTGGATTTCATTCTTGAATTATTATTTTGATTTTGGAAAGTTTGTGAAACTGGGTCATTGAATTTTCTGTCTTTCATCGTTGCCAGGTGATTATAAGATGGTAATTTAAGGTATTCTTTCTTCAGTATGTTGTTATGCTTCTGATTTGTAGACTTTATTCAACCTTGTCATCTATTTATGGGTTCTGATTCTCATGTCTGTATTTCTCATGTAGAACTGGGCTCTCAGCAAGATTTCGTGTACTTAACATGGCAACAATGGCAGCCTCTAGCTTGCAAATGGCAACTGCGAGACCCTGTGTTTCATCTTCTTGTAGAGCCTTCAAAGCAGCTCCCTCAATGGTTCAAGGCAATTGCAAAGGAGCATCATTGGCAAAGCTTTCCAGTGCCTGCCATATATCATCCTCTGTACAAATTTTTGGTCGCAGCTTTACATCATCTTCTGCCAAATTTAATAAATCCTTTATAAAGGCAATGTCTAAACCTAGCGAAAACAAGGTCTCAGGGTTGCCGATTGATCTGAAAGGTTAATTTTTCATTCCCTATTTCTTTTTTGCAGTTATCTTTGTCTTAATTCTCAAACACACTATTAACCAAAGCTAGCTTTTTTTTTTCTTTTTTTTGGGTGTAGGTAAAAGAGCGTTTGTTGCTGGTGTAGCTGATGATAATGGTTATGGTTGGGCAATCGCAAAAGCTCTTGCTGCTGCAGGTGCCGAAATTCTTGTGGGCACATGGGTTCCTGTAAGTGAATTGACGTGTTCAATATTTGCCGTGCTCTTCTTGAATTTGCAGAAATGGTGTACCTATTGACTAGAAATCTGTTATGTAGGCTTTGAACATTTTCGAATCCAGTCTACGACGTGGAAAATTTGATGAATCACGCGTGTAAGATGTTGTAGCAGTTGTTTGTTTTGTATTACGGGGGTAATATTGATGAATTGATTATGCCAATGAATTATATGTTGTTTCAGGTTGCCAGATGGTTCTCTAATGGAGATAACCAAAGTATATCCTTTAGACGCAGTTTTTGACAACCCTGAGGATGTACCTGAAGATGTAAGCAGACATACACAGTTTGCTTTGAAAAGTTATGAAAATTGTCAAATATATGCCCAATGTGTGTTTAACGTTGTTGATGCAGATAAAAGCAAACAAGCGTTATGCAGGATCCAGTAATTGGACAGTTCAGGTTTGTCTCAATCATTATATTAGCAAATCTGCTTATGGAGGAGCTTTTAAGAGCCTACATGGGAGTTTAAGAAAAGAATGAGAAATTTTACAATTAGACGGTTATATTTATATGCAATTAGAAAATGTCTAATTTTCTGCTTGTCCTTGCAGGAAGTTGCAGAAAGTGTGAAGAATGATTTCGGCAGCATTGACATTCTAGTGCACTCACTCGCCAATGGACCAGAAGTAAGAATTGTTCTGAATGTGGAAATTTTTATGCACAATTTCTTGGCACTAAAGAATCGCCTTCTTAACAGGTAACTAAACCTCTACTGGAGACATCCAGGCAAGGATATCTTGCTGCTTTATCGGCATCTAGTTATTCCTATATTTCTTTACTCAAGCATTTCCTCCCAATAACTAATCCAGGTATTTTCTATTTGTTTATCCAAATAATCTTTCTATTCTTCATGTGCTTGAATTTGAATCTCCATTGATGAGTTAAAAGTTAAGTAAATAAATTTGTATTTTTGGTTACAGGCGGTTCCTCGGTTTCTCTTACCTATATTGCTTCAGAAAGGATCATTCCTGGGTACCTTTTCCATCCATGTGAAGTTTGTAATTAGTCTTTTCATATTATAACTTATCATGCCATATAAAAAATCGGATATTTTATACTCAGATATGGCGGAGGTATGAGCTCTGCAAAAGCTGCTCTTGAGAGTGACACACGGGTGAGTTCCCTAATATTTTTGTGTTTGCATTTTGACCAATAATCTGTATCCATTTTTTTGGCTATATTATTTATTTCAAAACATTTTCTTCTTTTAATCTTCTCATTGTTTTGATGTGACTACTTCAGGTGCTTGCTTTTGAAGCGGGTAGAAAACACAAAATTAGAGTCAACACGATATCTGCTGGTATTCTTCACCTTCTTTTGCTATTTCAAATGCCATTAATCTGTTCTTTGGAGTTCTTAAAAGGACAAAAAGAAAATCCCTGTCCCGCTTCAAACTAGATTAGCTGCATCGGTAAAGGATTTTGTTCAAACTTATTTGTCGTTTTGAGTCCTTTTTTACTTTTATTTTTTATTTGTGGGGGAAAACATTGTCCATTGTAATGCCAACGTGATAGAGAAAGATGATCTAGCTAGGTTTCAAGGTTCTACCAGGGATTCGTTATTCTTTTTTGGCTGAAAGTTAACTAAAGATGTTAAACAAGAAAGGCAGTAGTCTTCTGTCTCCTGTTTAATTTCAGTCTTTCAGCTATCTTAGAAATTTAAAAACGATAATAAGTCCATTACTCCTTCTATGTTTATATGATGTGGAATTATCTTGATCTCGGGCATCTCTTATTTAACATTCATGGAGATCTTGATTTCGGAATATCCCTTATTTAACATTCACGGATCAAACTACAAAACATGCACCTTGATGACAATTTTTCTTGCGCAAATGCTCAGGGCCACTACGAAGCCGTGCTGCAAAAGCAATTGGCTTCATCGATATGATGATTGACTATTCATTAGAAAATGCACCTCTACAGAAGGAACTATCTGCAGGTGTTTCTTCGAACACTTCTCACCCTTCGGCCTTTATCATAACTTATCTGTTGCTGCCTTCTTTTTGTTTTATAATAATAATAATTGTCATTAATTTGTTATATGAAATACTTATTCAAATCATAAAAACCTTTGAAACAGAGGAGGTGGGGAACACAGCAGCTTTCTTGGCGTCGCCTTTGGCTTCAGCTATAACGGGTGCTGTTGTTTACGTCGACAATGGGCTTCACGCAATGGGTGTGGGAGTTGACAGTCCAATATTCAAAGACCTCGACATTCCGAAGACTCAGCACTAGAATGAAAGTATAATGCCAGCTTTTAAGTTCTTGAAATTTAGCTGTCTAAGAATAAGACGTTTCTAGCGTTCTTCTCCCTCTTTTTCATTGTTGTAACCACTTGAATGGCTTGGCCAGCGGACCCCCCATTTTGTCATGAGTAAGACTTTCTATTAAAGACTTTTGAGTTAATCTTGGTGAAACTTTTGAATCAGAATGATTTGTGTTTGCATATTGACGCGCTTTATGCTTGTTGCTAAACGTGAACAATCATGTTATTGACTCACACTTCCTCCAAAGCTCTCTCTCTCTCTTAGTCTCAATCAAACAAAAGATAAACGTGATATTATTATCATTTTCCAATAAAAGATCCACTAGTTAAGAATTCAGACAATAAGCAAATGCTCCGTGTAAACTGGAAAAGCGTATAAACAAAAGTGTTAATAAATTAGTGGAAGATGTGTGGTATCCAATTTGAATGCGAGCTTTACATTGTAGCGTACTTTTGTTTTACGCTTTACGCTGTAACAGTTAAAATTATATAGTTAGAACGATATTGTCAAATGCTATAAAGGCACCTTTATAGAAAAGAAGGCCCTCAATTCGCAAAAACCAAATGCTTGCCCAAAAAAGTTGCGCTTACCAGATTTCATATGCAATTTTGTATCTTGAAAAGAAAGGCTAATGAGGTTAGGACTTGAGACCTATATATAAATTTGAAGACTAAAAAGTAATTAATCATGCACATATATGAATTTTTTAAAGTTAGCCTATTGCTCAAATTGGTTTTACTAGAGCTACCAACGGGAGGAGCTTCAATGCAGCATCATAATATTTTTTAGGCTATCTTTTTGCAACAGATATCTTGTGCACAACCTGTCCTCTGTTCTTTGAGAGTTTTTGACATTCGAGCTAGCTTAAAAAATGAACTTGCAAACAATTTGTGAACCGTTTGCGTCCGCACTTATTTGTACCGGGCCATCTTTAACTAGAAAAGACAAAGCAAACAAATTCTCTACTGTCTCTGCAAAAGAAGACCTGTTTAGTATCAATCTCTCAAGCACAGCACCCAGCTTTTTCCTCGTCTTCAAGATCTCGAACATTATCGACATTGTCTTGGCCGTATCAGTAATTTGTTCCAACCAATAAGCATCTTCAAACTGTTGCACATGAGCCATGGTTATGCATGAGCAAAGGCAAAATTATAATTCCGTGAACGTTAAGAAAACGACAGTATTAGCCATGCCTAATTTAGAAATAAAAATACAAAACAACAATGGCCCATCTCTTGTCCTCGTCCTAGATCCTTAAAATCCCCAAAAGAACACGTTTAATTAGTTAACTAAATCACCCATGTCCTAATTCCTTTTTCTGACTTGGGAGTAAGCATGTGACATATAACACTTCTAAAATAATTCACTTTTTAATAGCATTTAAAGCTGAACCACAAGAACAGTATTATCACCCCATCAGGCCGATCAGCTTCAGTTGGCTTCTTACGTTTTCTACAATCCTCTTTGGCTTTGTCACATCGGTTATGGGTCCAACTCTCAAGAGAGGATTTGGCATTTTCGTTTCAATAATTGGTCCAATCCTTAAGATAGAGGGACAATATATATATATATATATATATATATATATATATAGCACTCTTAAACTTGTACAACTTACCCAAAAAATTGATTAGCAAAATATATATATATATCTAAAAAAAATTATTTGTTTTTTAAAGAAAAGATTTTTACTGTTCTTGAACAGTTTGTTTACTTCGTTGGCTATAACAAAGAACTTCTCCGAATCTGGTCTCGCTAATTCACCTTTCTTGTCTACAATAACGAATAGTGGAAAAGGACATAGCAAAAAAAAAAAAACTTTGAGAATGTAAATTTCAAAAAAAAATTTGAGAGAGAGAGAGAGATGGATTTCTTATTTTGAGACCATTGATCTTATCAAGACGGTGCAGTATTTGGAGCGAAGCACTCGACATTCAACGGAACGAAAATAAATAAATAAATAAATAAATAATAAAAATAAAAATTCTACGGAGGAGTTATAAAAAAATAAATTTGTCTTTAGCTGACTTGAAACAATACAGCATATTTTTGTTTCGCATGTAACATGGAAAGCTTTAATAAACTATGCAAATTCACGAGTTTGAACTTATTTATAAAGGACAAGCTAACAGATATGTTTTCAATCATCACATATTGACACGTGGTTTTTAATTAAAAAAAATTTCCAAATTTTTCAGAGGACCTTATTAGGTCGTTTAAGCGTGAAAGCGACATGTTCTTTGCCTCATTAAAACGTGGGCCTCGTTTGTTTTTATAAACGACGTATATCGTACTTTCCAAAATTTTTACATCATTTATGCAGTTGAACGACACTTAATGTGTAGTTAAACGTACATGCTACGTAGTTCCTTTCTTTAAAACGACATCTCGTTCTACTTGTTAAAAACTTTTGCATCCTTTACGACTAATAACGACATGGTTTCAACATGTGGTTTAGAAGCCCGTTATTGGTTCTATAAATTATCACACGCCGTTTTATCTTAATATATTTGTCGTCGTTTGTGGCTGGAAACGACATTTTTCAAGCACGTTGCAGTTGTATCCGCTTAACGCGATCGCCATACAGTTTATTCCTTCTTTTATTCTTGTTCGTTCGTCTCTAACTAAAAGACAACATGTTGCCGTCATAACCAAGGAATAATTCTGGTGTCGTTTGTTTAGATAAACGATTTTTCACCTGAGACGTGTCGTTTTGCTTGAAAATATTTGTTGTCGTTTTACGACTAAAAAGCTACTTTTTATTTTAATCCCAAGTTTTGCTTCGTAGCTATGATTTTTGGGTCAGAAGAGAGAACGTAATCGTAGGATGATGATACGGACTCAGCTGAGTCGAACTATGCCGGTGACTGTGAGTTCTTGCCATTCTAATTTCTATGAAAGAAGCGGCAAACATTTTTTTTAGTTTTTTAATTTTTAAATTTTTTTTATTTTTCCCTATAAGCAACAATTGCAGCGATGTATGAACCGTCGGATTTTGGTCTCACTCCAAAACTGAAGTTTTACACGAACTAGTTAATCGCGGGATCTTGTTGTTGATAGTTACGACATGTCTTTTTTAATCAAGCAAACGACATATAATTTATTCATCTTTATGTTCTTGTTTATTTTAAAAGTGGTACTGTTTTGACTACACAGCCCTGCCCATACGAGCCAAACCGAACCAGCCTGACCCGATTAATAAAAAAGGATGCCTAACCCAAAATCTACATAGGACTAGGGTCGGGCTTGGGCTGCTCGGAGTTTTGTAAAAGGAAATTCAAAAAAATTTAAAAAAAAAAAGTTAAAAAATTACAATACGTGTCTAAATTATTGTTATGAAATTAAAATCTAACACAATATTCAAAATATTTTAAAAATGTCCTTAATGATATAGTAATTATTTTAATGATATTACATATTGTACTATATAATTATATATAAATAATTTTAATGATATCATTATGAGACATTTATAGAATTTTTACGAATTAGAGACATATTTTAATTCAATAAACGTAATTGGATCAATTGTCTCATTAACCTAAAAATGTTTTCTAATCATGCCACCTAGGTTGGGCTTGACCCAAAATAGACACCCCATGGGCTGGCCTGTTCAGCCCGCTTAAATGACACCAATAGCTTTGACCCATTTACAACAAGTTGCTGTTTTGTTTGTTTCTTTTTTGGTTTCTTTTTATGGAAAGTCACCCTTGTTATTTTCATAAACTAGATTTTTTGGGTTCTTTTACGATTTCATTGATAGAATTTTGTTTAACCTATTATATAGGATCAAAATCACTTTTTTTAACCACGTTTATTTTTTTTTCCTCCCAATAGAAAGTTGTACTTTTATCTCTAGCAATTTTATGCATGTTGTTGCAATCGTTTTAAACCTAAGACAATAGATTATTAATTTCGTTATTTTTTAAAGTGATTTTTACGTATATAATTAGAGGACTTATTCAATGAGACCTCAGTTGTAAGTATATATTTTGAAACTGTTAAATTTAGTCAAATCACTTTTCTTGAAGATTTGTTGACTGAAAAATATATACTCGTCATTAGGGTTGGCAATTTTAGATCAGGCACAATGACACAATACGAAAATGACACGAGATAAACGTGTTTGGACCACATATTCATTAATTGGGTCATAAATGGGTTAGCACGAATAATACGAAAATAAACATGCTGGATTCGTGTTAACACGTTTAACACACCTTAACATGCTTAATCAAACGGGTCGTAAATGTGTCGACACAGCATGACACGATCCGCCAGTTTATAATACATTTAAACTTAAAAATAAAAATATTTAAAATATTTGTAGTATGTTAGTATTAATTAGATATTGTGTTTTTTTGTTTATTTTCTTTATTGGATTTTTTTTATTTTGTTTAATTTTTAGTTAACTAGGTCATAAACATGCCATATATGTGTTGTTTTCGTGTTAACCCGTCACGGCCAGCTTAGAATCGTGTTAATCGTATCGTGCCATGTTATACGTACTATAGGCGATCGTGTTTGTGTTTGCATTTCTGACATGTTTATTAATCATGTTGTCTTTATATTCGACCTAATCATATCGTTTTATAAACGTGCTGATACAAAATGACACGTGATATGATTTTATCACCCCTGTTCATCATGAGTATCTTTTTTGCTTTCTAACAAAAAAAATTACGATACAATTATAAGGATGGCCATTTTCATGTATAAAATAAAAGGACAACTATAGTAAACTTTTGATACTCGGATATCTTTACTATAGTAAAAGCTGAAATTCACTTTCCTATATTTGAAGAAAAAATCATAACTTTTTTATTTAATATCTAAATTAGATGATTCTTTTTTTATCGTGTTCTTAGTAAAGAAAGGAATAGATTAAGATCCATATTGCATATTTTTAAGATCATTAACATTAAGATTTTATTAGATTTGTTAATAAATAAAAAGCTATTTTTACTACCCGTCTAAACACAAATTCTAATTTTATTCTATACTCAGATTAAAACTTAAATGCATATCAAAAAGTCAATTCGGATAATAATTCAAATCACTAACTCAAATCCTAATTCAAATCACACAACTCAAATCAAATCACTAATTCAAATTCATTTACCACATAGTTAGTGTGTTTAACCAAATCCCGAACGTGGAAGTTCCCTTGTTGGAGAAAATTAAAGAATGTACCCTTTACTCATACATTTAGTTGTACTTTTTCCTTTAAAATTTGGTTACTATTTTTCTTTTATATATAAAATTCTCTGACTATTATGTTAACAAATATATATATATATATATATATATATATGTGTGTGAAAAAATCACACCAAAAATAAAAGCACAAGGATTAAAGCGTATGTAGGAACATATGAGAATTTTATACTATAACAAACTATTGTTTGATATTGTGGTATGTGAGCTTCATACTATTTGCTATCAAAATTGTGTGGTTAAAATCACTCCCAACACCACAATTTAGAAAGAACAAGATCATGTATCCTGACATTACTTTCAAAGTAAATTATACAGTATACCACTTCTTCATCATAACAGTTGTATTCTACCACTATTTTTTTTTTCAGTTGCTTCATAGCATTTTTTTAGCTAAAAAACCTAAAATATTTTTAGATAACACTTGTTTGTCTTGCTTTAACCCAAAATACTTATAATCAATTATGTATTCATACTCTTTAGAGTGTTATATTTCAAACTTTGCTATAAAAGTGATAAAAGATTGAAAAACAATACTACAGAAGTGGTATTTCTCTAATTGATCCTATTCTTCTAGATTTTTCTTTTCTTTTTTTTTAGGGAGCTTTATAGATATACCCACCTTTTTAAACTATAGATTGAAATATGTCGGGTTAAAAAACTCTTTGAATAAATACTATAAGTTGCTTTTTTTTTATAATTTTTGTTTTAAAGTGATTTTTGTGAGTGAGATACAATGAAAGTTTTATTTTTTTGCAGGCCAGGAAAGTTAATCAACTGTTTAACAAGACGAGTGGGCATAAATAACTTTTTTTTAAGGCCCGGCCCAACGACCCAAGGTGGTGGAGTTAGGCGGCGAGAGGAAGGAAAGAAAAGAAATCAAGAACCCCAAATAACAATCTGATAAGAAAAGGCAAAACTCAGCCAGGAAGAAGAAAGATATATGATCCAAAAGTAACGTAATTTTCAACAAGGAAAAAAAAACTAAAACAAATTAAATTTTAAAAAGATACCGCAGAAAGAGTCACTTATAAGAAAAAAAATAAATATATATATATATATACAAAGGCAAGCGATGGGAAAACATCCCTTCCATTATCGAACCAAATTTATCTGAATCTCTCGTGCGTGAAAAATATATACATGTATATCATACAGACAAACATATACATATACATATATAAAACCAAAAACCCTAATTTTGAAAAACCAATGATGACATGAGAGGAGCATGGCTAGGGAACACGAAACGAGCGTGCAACCGTGGGGCACGTTGGAAGAACTGTTGCTAGCATGCGCCGTTAACCGGCACGGTACGAAGAGCTGGGACTCCATCGCCTTGGAAGTCCAGAACCGGGCCTCCTCCTCCTCCGCCTTCTTCCTTACGCCGGAGAACTGCAAGCACAAGTTCGACGACCTGAAGCGACGCTTCATGATGTCCGAGAAGGACGATGGCGACGACGAATCGTCCTCCTCCGCCGTGGTCGTCGACCAGCTCAAGCGGATTCGTGTGGATGAGCTCCGCCGCGAGGTCCGCCGCCGCGACGTCTCGATCGTGTAAATCTTGCCCCTTTCTTGACGGAGATCTGATGAGATCTGAGAAAAATATAAGATTGTGATGTGATTTTTCTGTGACAGGTTTTTGGAGTCGAAGGTGAAGAGGTTGGAGGAGGAGAGAGAGCGGAGCATCAAGGAGGAAGAGAAGTCGGAGGCGGAGAAGAAGAATCGCGAAGGTGACGACGGAGTAACCGGAGCCGGAGACTGCGAGACATCGTCGGAGAATCGCGGCGGCGGCAGTAGATCGAAGTCCAGCGACGACGGTTCCGATTCGTGTGACCGCGAGAACCGATCCTTGAACGAGTCGAATTCCACGAGTCAAAAGCGAAGCGACTTGCAGCGAAACGGCGTCGTATTCGGAAAATGGGAGCCGGGGCCCGAATCGGAAAGGAACGAGTCGGATAGCGGCGAATCGGAGCGCAAGGGAAAAACGAAGGAAGAAGAGGAGGAGGGACATGACGTGGCGCGGAGGGAGAATAGCGCGAAGCAGAGCAGCGAGGCGCAGAGCACGATGAGCCTGTCGAGGAGAAAACGGCGTCGTGTTGGAGGCAGCGGCGGCGGAGGAAGTAGCAGCGGCGAGGAACCCGAGGAGGCCGATGCAGGCGAGGTTTCTCCCGCCACCAAACGGCTTTCGGCTATCAAATCTGAGCCGTTCGTTAAGCTTCTTGGGATCATTCGCTCGCACCGGCTCGGCTCTGTCTTCCAACGCCGGCTTCGTAGCCAGGTACTCTTGTTTAAGTTGTTTTTATTTTCCTTTTTTGTTTTTTTGGCAAAAGAGCCAGATGCCTTTTGGCTGCGCTTTGACGAAAAATCTGTCTTTCAGAAAAACAAAAATTAACGTAAATCTGTAAAAGTAAAAAAAAGAAAAAAAAAAAAAACCTTAAAAAGAATTAAAATGGAAGTAACGAAATGGAGCAAATATAAGCTATTCAGTCGGTTAGATTTGTTATGGGCCAGTATCACAGCGACATTTCACGGACGATGATGGTGATATTGTCAATTAATAATGGAATCGGCGATTATTTGAACGAACCAATTTTATTTAATTATTTTGTTTTGATTTTTTTTCTTTTTTTGGGTGTGGGCTGTGGAGTGGAAGTGAACCGATGTGATTGGTCGAGGACATAAATTGGGCTGTAGCGCATTGAGATTGAGAATTAGGCTCACGCTAGTTTGGAGAGGGGAGGAGAAAAAGAAACGATTGATATTTATATTCTTCGTCGTCGTTGGTTTCAATTTTCCACTTGGCTTCTTTAGTAATCTAATTATATACCCCAGAATGTCTCCGTGTCATCTTGTGCTGTCCTTTAATTTTTTTTTTTTTAAATGTCTATAAGATTTCATAATTGTGTCTGGTGGTATTCACATAATTACCTCAAGAATATTATCTGCTTGAAAACCAAAGGAGGGGATTCTTGGAAAAGAAAAATTAAAAAAATAAAAACTAAAATAGGGGGAAAGCACGTGTGTCATAGGCCGGTATGGGCTCTATTTCACGGTGTTCATTTCCCAACGGGCCATAGTGGTAACAATGCCGGCCCAAAAGTGTGGGCAGTTAAAATTGTGGGCTTTGGTTGTTGGAGGTCCTTCCTATCTTAATCTTACCGAGCTTTAGTGTGCAATGCGCAAGTCTAGTGGTCCCACCTTGTCTAGGGACGGACCACGTGGCATTGTCACACCATGAAAATACGATTTCCGGACACCAAGAAAGCCTTATTGGATCCACTATTTCCTTAAAAACAAAAAAAAAAAAGGGATTCGGCTATCAAAGCCAAAGACTTTGAACCCTTTTTATTCATTTTTATTGTTGATTTGTTTGTTTACGGCTTCTTTTTTTCTTTGGGAAAATGATAATACCAAATACTTGTACACGGTTTCGTGTATGTATAACCCATGATGAAATCCCACGTGGGTCAGGAACAGCCAAAGTGTCCTAATCATTGTCCGTACGTTGTCCTTATACTATTCCTTACATAAAATTGGCTGAAATCAAATCCGTCATAGATTATTATTTGGCACTAGCGAAAATGCGCGTAGATAAGTCATAAAGTAACATGTGGTACGTAAATATCATTCAGAGTTCGAGTAATCTTGCTAATCGAGAAACGTATGTGCTATATATTTTTTGCAGGAATCTCAAAGGTACAAAACTATGATCCGGCAACACATGGACCTCCAAACGGTGGAAGCTAGACTCGAAAAAGGGCTCTACTTTGATTCATACCACAAGTTCTTTAGAGACCTTCTCCTCGTATTCAACAACGGCGTCGTTTTCTTCCACAAGGGCTCTCAGGAGCACGTGGCAGCACGAGAGCTACGTGCTCTAGTGTTGAAGGAAATGAAAGACGGTAAGAAGCCAGGGAAAAGTCAAATATTGCCCGTTAAGCGAGAAGAAGATGGTTCAGTACTTGCCAAACGTCACAACAATAACATTGTCAAGAAGTCTTCTATTATGGTTACGTGCGGTAAACGAGGCGGTTCTAGTGCTAAGCCACTTTCTCCCGAAGCGTCCAAAAAGGGAGGAGATCATAAGAAGGAAAGGGGGGTGGAAGAGAAACAAAAGTCTGTCAATGAGAAGAAGACTAATGGATCTTTTGTAGCGATAGACGACAAGGGTATAAGGAAAAAGAGGAGCCAAGAAAGAGCGGGGCGAAGAGGAGGCTTGAGAACGGGCAACAATGGTGGCGGAGAAAGCGAGAGAGAGTTCGGAGGGAACGAGCTCAGTTCCCATGACGCTTTGGAGGTAAAGATGGACAAGAAAGAGACCGTGAAGAACAAGCAAGGCGTGGCGAGCTTCTTGAAGAGGATGAAGCAGAACTCGCCGAAGCATGCGGCGGAGGAAGACGTTTCGGAAGAAGATAGCGAAGATAGTAAGGCGAAAAAGGAGGAGAAAAAGAAGACCAAGGGAAAGTTAAAGAAATCGAGTAGCCTGATAAAGGAAAGGGTGACGCGAAGTTCTACGCAAGGAAAGGCGACGAAGGAGGATAGTAGAAAGGCGAAGAGAGGTGTCGGGAGGCCACCAAAGAGATCGGAGAAGGTCACGTCTACAAACGGAAAGAGGGGGAGAGAACATGTAGATCAATCGGAGGTGGGGGTTGTTGGAGGGAGACCTAGAAAGCGTTCAAGGAGATGAATAGATGGATGTGATTGTTGTATAATGTAAATTATGTAGTGTGTTCGTTTTTCGGTTTTTTATTTTGTTTGCTAGGACTAGTTTCACATTCAGCTTTACGTTTTCTTTTAACTTTTTACTTGCCGGACTAGGTCAGAGAGGGAGGTTATCTTATGGGAGAGGGGATCTTTTCGAGGGAGGAAAAGGGGAATGTTTTGACGAGCTTGTAGAGAGTTTGTGAAAGCTATTTGCATATATACACACAGTGGGTTGGGTTGCCGTCAATGGGGTGATTATTTTGAATCCGGAAAACCGAGAAGACGGCCCATTGCCTAGAGAATTTATACCATTTTTTAAACACTAAGATTTATGTTCTTATCTTCGGTTTTTTTTTTTCCTTCACACATTAACTTAAAAAAGGACATGATTGTAATAGAAGAGCAGAATATTAAATAAAGAATTAAAGAGGACAAATTTTCTACTTTTTTATTCGAAGTATACTTTAATTTTTTTGTATGGAGTTGCCAACTTGACTTGGACCCAAGAGCATCAAAGAGGAAGGGAAAAAGAAAAAGGTGGACCCGACACAAAACAACTAAAATTGAACATTATTGTGAAAAGTTCATAATGGACAAATGTTGCTCTTACCATCTTGCCTTGAATAAATAGCAAACACCAATACACACCGTCGGCCTGTCTACTACACTGGCTAGCATCCTTGTACAATTCCAAAAAAAAAAATGTTTGGGAGAAGAGTAGAAATTGAATGGTTGAAAATGCATACTGTAACATATAAGAGTTTTACAATGATTGCAATTAAAACTCTATGATGAGGACTACAACCCTAAACATAGGCTTGTTTAGCATAACATATTGTATTGTATTTTATTGCATTGTATTGTATTGTAGTAGTGTTATATAATACATTGTTTGGTTTTATACCCTATTAATATGTTGTATTATACTATACAATATTTGTTTACCACCGCATTGTATTATATTAGTATTTAAACTTTAAATATAGTAAATTTAGGTTATACTATCCGAGGTCGAAATTCAAGATTGGGTCAGGGTCGAGTTTCGGACTGAAGTCCGAGTAAGGATTCGGGACCGAGGTCGGGGCAGGGATTCGGAACCAAGTTCAGGGTTAGAATTTGTGATTTGGAGTCAGGGTCGGGATTTAGGATCGTGTTGTAAGACATATGTTTTTGAAGACATTTTAATCAATAAAGAATTCATTCATTATTTATATATCAAAACTTGTCCTCTTTAGATTTATATTTGTTAACAGGTATAAACCTTTAAGAATTGGGCATATAATGAACAGATTATGCGGAAGACATGATTCTTAAGGTGACAACTTAAGTCAAAAGATTCACAATCGAGGGAATAAAGTTGGGCATTTTATTCATGTAAAGATTGTTATGTTGTCTATATCCCTATTGGGAGATGGTTTGTTTTGGCCATCGGAGATGAACTCTGTGAATAGAAACATTGGCACGTTGTCATAGGTGACGATGTGTTGGATTGGGATATAAAGTGAATTGATTTGGATTAATAATTTTGTCTCAGCAAATTGATTCACTTTAGACAATCATTTGTATTGTATCTCAATCCTAAGATGAATAGTAGGCCCGTTATCTTGACTTGTATCTTTTAATGTACCAAAAGATGACACCCATATTTTAATAGTAGTACGCATGCCGGTACGTTGGAGACATGACTTTTGATAGCGTAGACCTGTTATTTATATATATGGAATCCATAACTCCTCTTTGGGAGTATGATTTCCTCTTATATGTGTTATCCTGTAATTCAAAAACTAAAGCGCTCAATCATTTGGATACATAGGTCTAACCAAATGGTATATTGTCTTTAGATGGTAAGTTTTTTGATGGTGAGATAATAAAACGTAAGATAAAAATAATCGAGAAGGTAAGACAAAACTTGTCTTTAAGCCGATTATGGATAATCCTATAGGGATACGATACATTATGATATGTCATGGAGACTTAGCTATATAGGCTTTGTAATTCTATATAGTTCAAAAGTGCAGCTCTAAGCTTTTAGCAGAGTAACGTTGGAGTTGATAACTATGAAATGTATATCTAGGATATTGAGTTTCATAATTATCATGAGCTTGAACTATATAGGTTCATTTAGTCCCCTTTGCTAGCTCACAAAAATCCTATAATGATACGGCGAGCTTTTCCAATAATTGATCACTTATGTCAGATTTATTAGATTCTCTGAAATTTAGACGAATCAAATAATTCATGTCTATTTATTGGTTGAATTAATTTTGTGACAAATTAATTCAAGATAAACTTGTTGAATTATTTGGATCAGATAATTCTTGTCTATTTATCAGTTGATTTAATTTTGAATAAATTAAATCAAGATAAACTTGTAGAATTATCAGTAATTCATTTATTTTCCCATAAATTATCTAGACAAAGTTGTTTTAATTAGATAACTTCTTTATTGGGTTGTTTGAATTAAAACTAAGACTTTATCCTATAAAATCTCTGGTAGAAAATAAACGATTCGCTGGGATTTTTATCACAGGTTCGGCTTGTCGATGGGGCAAGTTCAGCGTACCAGTTAGACAGATCGGCATGCCGACCAGGAGATAAAAAGATCACGTATTTTTAGGTGAATTTTATTAGTTATTGATCCGAATTTGATTCTGATTCAAATTTTGAGGCATTCTTTGATAAAGATTGACTCCTGGGTCTAACCTCTATAAAAAAAGGGAGCGAGTCTTATTATTATTTAGATCAATTGAGAAATTAAGAGTGAAACTCCACTGGTGAGATTCTGAAAACTCCCTAAGAGCTCTTGTTCACAAATCACAAACATTAGCTTTGGGTTCTCTCAATTGATTGGAAGGAGGGTCACCTGGTGAAAGAGCTGTACGTGTGAGCCCACACTCACTCTGATAGTGGATAGAGAATAGTAAAAAAGACCAGTTGGTTGAGACTCTTCTGGAACATTACTTCTCTTCATGGATTATGGGAGTTCTTCGGCATTTAGAAGTTAGTAAGATCTGGTTAATTTATGCATATAGTGTGTCAAACTTGTGTTTTGAAAAATATTCTGATATAAAATTTTAAAAATTTTGTTGCATACCATTTTTTCAACACGAGGTCGGGTTGGGATTTAAGGTTGAGACTTAGGACCGGGGTCGGGGTTGGGATTTGGGGTTAGCATCAGGATCAAGCTTGGGATTTGGGGTTGGGGTCAGGATTCAGGATCGAGGATAGGGACTCGAATCCCGACCCTGCTCTCAAATCCTAACCTTGTCCTTGGTCCTAAATCTCGATCCCAACCTTGACCTTAATCCTGAATCTCAATTTCGACCCTGGTCTCGAATTTCAACCTTGATCCTAGTCTCGAATCTCGATATAGACCCCAGTCAAGAATCTCGAACCTGGCCCTGGTCCTAAATCTTGATGAATCCCGACCTCAATCCTAGTCTTGAGTCTCAACTCTGATCTTGATTTTAAATCCCAACCCAGACTTCGAATTTCAACCCCGTCCACGAATCCTGACTTTGACATCAATTTTGAATCTAGATCGTGATCCTAGTCTCGAATCCTGAGTTGACCCCAACCCTAGACCCTGGTCCCAAAGCTCGACCTTGACCTTGACCCCAGTCACGAATCTTGATCTCAACCCTGATCACTTATCCCGACCTTGACCCTGAACCTAATCCCAAATCCTAAATCTGATCTCGAATCTTGACCCGAGTCCTAAATCCCGACCCTAACCCTGACCTCATTCCCAAATCTCAATCTTGACCCCAGTCCTAAATCCTGACCCTAACCTTTGTCTCAAATCTTGACCTTGACCTTGACCCTAGTCTCGAATCCCGACTCTGACCCTGGTCTTAAACACTGACCCAGACCCCAAATCCCAACCCCGTCCCTTGTCTCAAAGCCTAACTGTGACCTTGGTCTTGAATCTTGACTTTGACCCTAACTCTAGACTTCGGTCCTTAATCCCGACCTAGACTCTAGACCCTAGTCCCAAATCTCATTCTAAAACTTCAACTTCTATATCAATTTTTAATACATTGTAAATATTTGATTGGTTTATTAATACTCACTTTTGATTTAAATTACACAATACGGTCTAATACGGAGATGTTTTATTGTATTTGATATCACAACCTGCATTGTATTAATTTTTGATTCTGTATTGAATAATACAATACATAGATGTCATTAAATATTATATTATTTTAAGTTAATGCAATATAGAGTGATAACATGGTTTGCCAAACCTGTCCTAAAAATATAGTATTAAACAAACAACATACATATATAGTAGACTATGGCTAATATAAAGCATTTCCGTCAATCTGGCCACAAATCGTTAAATCGTTACATGGATCTTCCTGCCAACATTGTACAGGGACTGAAAGGTCGCAACTCTATATGCACTGTGGAACAATAAAACAAAGGGCCCACAAACTCCCCAAACTCCTGCGATGAAAGTGCCATGCTGACATAAAAATGAGGATCACCAAGTCTTTAGTCTTCCCATTTGACATGTCAGTGTGGCACTTGTATTAACATTTTTTTAATTGCTGGCAAGGCTTTCATCGGCTAGCAAAGCTTCATTCAGGAAATTTGTTACAATCAATGAGCTTAATCATGAAGTGAGAATTGTTGCAGAAAAAGGCAGAATTAATATGGGACATGGGAAGCTGTTCTTTCTAATATTGGAGATGAGAAGATGGAACTTTCCCATAGAATTAGTAGTTGCTAGAAGTATGAATTATTTTTATCTGTAAGCAGGTTGGCAAGTCAATAGAAGACGATTAATTAGATTGTTTGGAAACTAAGTTCTAAAAACCAAAGTTTCAACTACTACAGTATTTAAGTTTTAATTTCTTGATTTTCAAACACTCTCAATGATAGTAGCTCAAGTTTAGGATCTTGATCAGTTAATTCAAGTAGAAGAACAATTCATTAGGGAGAAAACTCATCAGTGAAATTGTGGGAAAGATTGTGGACAACAAATATTTCCTCTTAGTCACCTAGAGAGGCGGCCATATATTTAATGTGTGTGACACAACACAGCCTTCATGCATGGTCAGAGACGATACCTTCCCACTGGTAACAATTATACTAATAAAGGACCAATTCAAAGGAGGAATATTAGTTCAAATAAGCTGAAGGAGAGAGAGAGGAGAGAATAACGGACATGATTCTTGTTGCAAGCAATGGCTTCGAGATCAGAAAATACAGGTAAAAAAAGCTAAGGACCATGCACGGCAACCATGGCTTTTGTTTGATAATTTATACGTACTCATGACGACATAGTATTAGATCTCTATTTAAATTGAGGTTAGTATGCTCTTTTTTTTCTTAAGGAAAAAAAAATCAAAGACTGTTTATTTGTTGTTGAATGCAAACTTGGAAGAGACCATTTAAAACTCCTGCTTATTTATGGACATGATTTTAAGCCATGGCGTGATATTTTTCCCATAACTACCCTGCAAATCAATGCTCTAACAGGTTTCCTTTTGAAGTCAAAGTCAAACATATTACTTTCTAGCTAGGAGGGTCAGCAAAAGCCAGAAAGGGTCTTGCTTCTTTGGCTTAGCGAACTCAAACAAACATCTAATGCAGCAACTACTGTTTCTCATTTCATAAATGTTCATAACCAACTTGCTTGATTATTCATGAGGTAATAGAAAAGAGAAATGGTCCTTCTTTTTGCAGATTCCTCTTTGTTTTCACTCTTGATTTAAAAGGTAAAGTGCTGTGATACTTTCAATTGTGATTCTCTAGTCCAAGATTCCTCAGCATAAAGTTGATTAGGCACTCACTAGGCCAAGTTTTTTTTTTTTTTTTTTTTTTTTTTTTTTTGTAATTCCCCATGTTTAATATAAATTATCCTATAATTTACCATCTTTAAACTTTTAAGTTTAATTATCTACGTTCCAAATGCATCCCGAATGTTTTCCTCATTTAGTGGTTGCCTAAACAAGTTTGTTGTGCTTTACTACTAAGAGAGAAATATGCTTCTCGTGCTTCTCTTTGATACAATCCCACGAAAAGAATAAGAATCTCGACAAGTATCTATGTACAAAGAGATGTGCATTTCCCCTTTTTCAAAAGATCAAAAAAATAAAAGAGACAAATGAACCTCTTTGCTATGAAATGGAGAAGGGTTGTGGGGATCATGGTCATGTCTCTTTGTGTTATAGAGTAATCAATCGACGCAATGCCCTTTTTTGGACGAAGCGATGATTTGAGCGACATATCGTTTCCACAATGGAAAGAGTATTATGTCCAAGCATACGACGTGTTGACCGGTGACTTTGCCATTATGGATTGAAATTATGGAAGATAAAACATAAATTATAGGCTGATAAAAACAAGGAAGTGGACCACACCCAAATATGGTATTATTTGCCCCAAAAATATGGTATTATTCTTTTCCAAAAATACTGGTATTATTTGCTCCAAAGGCTGAGGATCACAGCCTCATATCGAACACACAAAAAAAGAAGGATAGTTAAACCAATACGCTCAAAAAAAACAAAGAAAAAAAGAAAAAGAACTATGCTTAATTAATGCTTATCCCAAATGACATTGATGTGGGCAGTCAAACCAGATGCCAGTTTCTTCAACATTCCTCCCTCCAATAGAACCAGCCCAACGACAACTACTACAACAACTTTCGCGACCCAGGGGAAGTCCAACACCAACTTTAGCATTAGTTAATTTTAATCAATATTTTAATTAAAAATAATATAAATTTTTTTTTATGTTTACGGTTCTAACCAACCCTTTTTTCTTTCCCTCTCCGTTGCTTATTTTTAAACCTCGGAAGAATTTGAAAAAAAAGTTAAAAAAAAATTAAAATTAAGTGAATGATTTTTTTTATTAAAAAAAAGTTTTTTTTAGCATTAAAATTACTTTAATTTTTTTCAAAAAAAAGAAAAAAATAACTATATAAAAAAAACTAATAAAAATAAAAATAAAAAAAACTAAAACTATTTTAAACCTTAAAAAATTAATTTTTTGATGTCAAAAAAAAAAAACCATTTGTCAAAAAAAAAAATAATTGACAGGCTTGCTTATCAAAACGCCCCAAAAAGCTCGAGGTACATTGAGAAAGGGCTTCTGGGGAAAAAAAAATTTGGTCCATGGCCTTTTTTTTTTTTTTTGACATCATAAAATTAGCTTTTTAGACATCAAAACAGTTCCAGTTTTTTTTTCTGAGACCATATTTAGATTTCTCTCTTCGATACAGTTATTTTTTTTTTTTAAAAAAAACTGGGACAATTTTAATGCTTAGAAAAAATCTATTTTTTAATTTAAAAAATAGGAGGTCATTTGCCAAATTTTTTTTTTTGTTTGGCCTTTTTGCCGAATTCTTCCAAAAACCTCTCTCTCCTTTCCCTTCACAGAACTTTCTCTCTGATGTAAGACCGTACGGTCGAGTCCTGCACGGTAGAGACCAGCGATGGAGCGAAGCTCCACGCAAGGCTCTTCAAACCAAAAGAGGAGATCCAGAACGAGCTTGTGGTGGCTCTGGTCCATCCATTCTCAATCTTGGGAGGTTGTCAGGCTCTTCTCAGAGGAATAGCAACTGAGTTGGCCAAGAAAGGTCTGAGGGCTGTTAACTTTGACATGAGAGGCGCTGGGAGGTCCACTGGGAGGGCTTCTCTCACCGGAATCGCGGAAATGAAGGATGTTATTGCTGTCTGCAAGTGGGTTTGCGATAATCTCTCGGCCAACAGGATTTTGTTGGTGGGTTCTTCTGCAGGTAATCATTTATGTTTTGTTTTGTGATTTAAGTCTTTCATCGATGCATGTTTTATGGCAGTAAAAAAAGGGGTTTTTCTTTCTGGGTAGTGCTTATATTGTGCTTTGTTATTTGGTTTTGGTGGATTGATTTTGTGGATCCGTGAAATCACTGTTGGTTAAGGGCTTATACAACATGTTCTAGATCAGGAAAGACTCTTTGTATGTGGACATATTGGTGTTGCTAAGATTGACAATTTTCCCGTTCTTTTGCAATCTGTTGTGTCATAGTAATGACTTTGATCATGCAAGTTTTCAAGTTTCAGCTTATTGGAGTTACGAAAGTCCTTGATTCATCCAAAGTTTGGATTTTTATGCATCCTCAAAATAGAAAGTTTGGACTTTCAAAATTTTGTGAATTGATATATGTCAAAGTTCAAACAAGCAGGTTTCAGTGGGAATATTTTCTCATGCTCGTATTTTAACTCTGGGGTTATTTGGCGGATTTATTTGGTTAGTGGGAAACTAGATTTTAGGTTTAATTTTCCAACGATGAGTGTTGTTACAATTCGGGTTAGTATATGATCTTTGAATTCTTAGCTTGATTTCAGAATTAAAGTTCCGTATTGCTTGAAGAAGATCCGCACTTGGAAACCTTGTGGATGTAGAATGAGTAGATGTTTAGAAATGAAAATAATCTGAGGAAAGGTCTTAGGATTTTCTGCATGGGTTTTATAAATATGAAAATTGAAATCTCAGATTCATGAATAAATATGGGTGGCATCTAGTTCTATGAACATGAAGAAATATATATCTTTCAGATTCTCTTCTTTTGTTCTGTTATGCATTTGCAAAATTATTGCTACTTTTGTCTTTAGAATGTTAATCTAGTTTCACCTTCCCTTGCTAGACCTCTTGCTTCTTTTAATTTTGTGGTCTTCACATTACAAACTACTCTTTTGCTGTCTATGCTCATCATAGATTAAGAATATTCTTTATAATTTGGTTTTCGGTGCAGGCACACCAATTGCAGGTTGAGCGGTTGATCAATTAGAACAGGTTGTGGGGTATGTAAGTCTGGGGTACCCTTTTGGCATGCTGGCTTCAATCCTATTTGGAAGACACAACAAAGCCATTTTTGACTCCCCAAAACCGAAGCTCTTTGTGATGGGGACCAAGGACGGGTTCACCGGCAGAAAGCAGTTGAATAATAAGTTGAGTTCGGCAGCAGGGCCTGTCCAAACACAGTTGATAGAAGGAGTAAGTCGCTTCCAAATGGAAGGGCCAGCTTATGATGCTCAGATGGTGAATCTCATACTTGAGCTTATTGCAGCATTGCAGGGTTCTCAGCCATTTTATAGAGTCTGTATTTGGACAGAATGCTTCCAAGTTGTCTTCTTAGCTCTCTGCTTTGCGTGTACGTGCTAACCATTTACGGTGTGTAATCTGCAGGAATTTGGACAGTTTGGTATGCTTTCTTCCTCTACTAAACCATCAAAGTAAATACAAATTAAGCAGCTATCTCAGAGCGTTATCACGTATCAAAATGATATATAATCTTAAAAGGTCATAGGAGGAAATGGCCATATTTAGAACAATCTTTACATAACAAGGGTTGACAACAAAAAATTTTTACATCAAGTATTGTCCCTGCTTTAAGTTACAACTTAACAATGAAATAAAGCCTACTAGAAAATGAAATACAACAGATGGGTCATCAACTTAGTTGAGTCACTAAATTAGCCTATGGCACGCTACAACAAATACAGAGATGTAATTAGGCGCTATGAGCATCCCAAGGCCCCAAGTGTTACACGTCATCACCATCATAATGCTGATTATCCGATACAAGTCTTCCTTCCCTAGTCATTTTATCAACATTTGGACCTTCAACCGGTCGTCCTTCACCCATCTCATCAAACTGCCGTTTCCGCCATCCTCGATCATGGTCCATAGATTGCCCTTGAGAGAATGGATGATCTCCCTCATCTGCTTCTAAGGCAAAACAAATAATATAAAGAAATGGAAGTGTATTCGTCATCCACAAAATTTTCAAGACGTTGTGTTGATCCCTAGAAACATACATCCAAAGTAGTATAAATTTACAATTCCATTGTAACAGGAAGTCACCACTCTTATGACAAATGATAATAAGGTGGTAAAGATTGGCAGATAGCATAATTTATGTTTCCCACCTCACAATGTTTACCATAAAGAAATGGTCAATGCGTTCATGCTCAGCAGATTTAATATTAACATGGACCAAGGTCAGCATGACTGGTGACTAAAGGATACATTTGGGAGCCTTTACTCTAAAGAAGAATAAAAGGGAAGACATTGATTAAAAATTTGTACAGAACCCGTGGAGGTCAATCTGACTATCCAAGAATAAGATAATACGATACAACAAAGGGTAGAAGAGCTCATTGACTTTATCTAGATGGTCATTATATGTAATCAGTTATTACCACTTTCACCGTCAGAAGCATCCTCAAGCTTCGCAATTGCATCAACCAAAGCTTGTTCATGGTCCTGCAATGAGGACCAACGTCATAAAATAATGCAAAGAAAAAGCACTCGGCGCAAGGAGAAAAGCAAAAGGGTAAAAGTTCTTGGTTCTTACTTTCAGCACTTTCTTTGCCTTCTCAATTTCCATAGGGTCGGGATGGCTAGCACCAAAAACTTTTTCAACCTGTTTTAAGTTGATGCATACAGGAAAAAACAAGCCATAAAGCAGGCAGCTAAGTATAAAAACATACAATAAATGAAAAAAGAAAGAGAATTTAGTTTTCTTATACCTCTTTAATCAACGTGTCCGTATGAAGTATTTCTATATCACCCATACCCTTCTTCCCAATGCCATTCTGTTGTAAAGGGAAATCTTTCTTTGATTGACCCCTTGTCGTCCCTCTACCCCTTCCAGCGCCAGGTACTGCACCACCACGTGTCATGGATTTCTTATTCCCTCGCCCAGGTCCAGGGCGGCTACCTTTACGGGAAATCCCAGGATCTTCACCTTCCCATCTAATATCTTCAGGAGATATCTACCATTGGAAGGTACAAAGTCATTAGCCAAAAAGTATCTTGCAATGCAAAAGATATTACTTCTCAAAATATGATTTTATTATCTTAGGCAAACAGTTCAAGAGGCAAACTATATAACATGCTTACGCGCTACATAGTACATGCCCCTCGTATTAGCACTTTTGTCGAGTGGTAGGTGCCATTGGTACGCACATGGACAGAATTAATTGTTAATCCATAAATATTTACCTGATTCCCAGCCTAGAATTGTATAATGGTTCAAGTTGCATAAAAAAGAAGGTATTAAGATACAAGAAATCCAATTGACCAAGTAATATGACTTCTAAAATATATAATTTTCTAAGGGTTAATTGCATAATTATACTTCTTAGTTTTCATGATTTATTAATTTATCTTTCTGTTTTTAAAAACTACAAAGGTATTTTTTAAATTTGAAAAATTTGTTTCAATTTATCCCTTGTAGACTTTTTCAATTTAAAAAACAAAAAGATAAGATAAAAATATCCATGATTAACCTTAATTTAATTATAAAATATATGTTCCTGCTTGAAAAAAATTAAAAAATTCTTTAAAATTTAAAAAGTCATAACATTTAAGATCTTTTTTTTTTTTAATTTTGATGTTTTGTTTTGCTATTTTTTTTATGTTTTTAATATATAAAATATTCATCATAACCATTTAAGGATAATCATGTTGTTTTGCCTAATTTTTTATATTCATGGGAATGAAATTGAAATACGTTTTTAAAATTTCAAAAATACCTTTATAGTTTCTAAAAACAGAGTGACAAATTGAAAAATAGTTAAAATTAGAAGGTATAATTATATAATTAACTCTAATTTCTAAAGACTCTTAAAACATGAATTTACGAGTTCCCCTTGAAACCGTAAATTTTATAAAGAAAGGGAACATGAATGGAAAACAAGCCCAACAAAATTCACCACCTCTTGAAACTAGCAATTTTATAAAGGAGGGGAATATGCTAAAAGCAAACCCAACAAAATTCGGCATCTGACAGCGATGTAAGCCTCACATTTTTAAGTGTAACCTTTTGATTGGAAAAAAGAGAGAGAGTTAGGGGCGAGAGGAGCGACTGATGTGTTCACCACAGCCATCGAACTTGGTATTCAAGAATTCAACATACATGGTCAAAAATAGTATGTCACAATCTATATTAAATGCCCAACAAGTCTTAAAGATAAGGGTAGTATATATAAGAGATTTTCATGAAACGACGAATATTCACAGCCATACAAGTTGCATTCACTGAATTAATGAATTGTGGACTAATAAACGCAAATGGACACCAGGATGCTGGTCCAACCTAGTAAATGTTCAAAATTAAGAAAAATGCATTTGGTACGAGTCAGCAACCTGATGCACCCAAAATAAATTCCTAAAGGTCAATCGCAAAAGTAAAGAAAGTCTTGGCGCTTAAGTCATTAAGAGTCTCACAGTAGTAGGCTAGTAGCAATTATTTATTTTAAAAGAAATTTCAAACCTGAAAGGCATGAGGGGAGCAAGGATTTTCTTCATTTATTCAAATCACCAAAATTAAAGAAGAAACTCAAAAAGGAAAATGAGCTGTTTTACCTCTTTGAGATTAACCCATTCCCATGTCTCATCTGCTGTATTAATATCATAAACTAGAGCATGTCGACCCTGTCAACAAAATAGGAATAGCAAGATTAAATGGGAGCCCATATTTTTTTTGATTCGGGCTTTTATTATACTAAAAAAAAAAGATATTACCTCAAGAGCGTTGTAGTCGGTTATAACAGCCTCGTAGAAGTGGTTGTCTTCAGGCCACCTCGTCCAAACTTTTCTTCCTATTAATGGATCAAAAGCTGCTCCCTCAGCAGGTTCAGTTGTTCCAAAGGCACCTGTGGAGCCTCGATTTGTCGCTTGGGTCCTTCCAGTGACACCAGTCGAAGGGTACTGCATGGACTTCATAGCAGATACAGCAGGCAGCATAATCCATTAACAAAGACTAAATTAAAAGAAAAAAAAAAAGGCTTGTTATATCACCATGTTTGTCAATATCCAAAAACTCTTTGAACTTACTGATTTTGGCTTCTTGGTTCGAGGCCCTGGACCTCGTCTTAAAGCTGATGAAGATGGCTGCATAGAGGGAGGCAGTGCAGGTGGTGGAGCTCCAAGAGACAAGGAAGCTACAGACTGAGACGTTTTCTGTTTTTTGCGCGATGCTGAAACAGTAGGACTAGGTATGGGGTCATGAACAGGTTGAGGAGCACTAACCATCCCCGGTTGAAGCCCACTTGCCTTTCTCCATTCCCTAACAGTATAATTTATTACACTTTCTGTGAAGACGCGGAACTGAATGAAAGTAACTTATATTTTTCATGAATTAGCTCAGCATACATGTAATGATATAATCAGACCTAATCCTCCGGATCATGTCGTCAGCATTAACTCTGGATAGAAGCTCCCTGTGTTCCTCATCAGACACTCTCAACTCCTTTCTTAGTTCCGTAATTAAGCTCTCCTTATCCTGAAAATACAAAAATGAAAGAGTAAGACTTCTGAAGACTTTTTCTTCACATGAGCAGCAGACAGAAGGAAATTGAAAAATCAAATAGCTACCCAAGTGATGGCATCAGATTGAGCTTTAAAGGCTCGAAGTACTGAACAGTATGCTTCTTGCTCAATGTGGTGGATCTGGGTTTCCATGTCACCATGGATTCTAGGTATCGGTGCAGAACCAATGGGTGCAGATCTTCCATTTCCAGAAGCACGACCTCCTCGTTGGAATCTATTTTGATGAGAAGGAGGAAGATCATCATCTGTACCTGCAATTTATTCAAAAAAGAAGAAACATTTGAATTTCTATGCAAAGATTTAAAGTTAATAGGATTGTTGAAAAACAGAACAGGTGACATGACATACAGACAGACAAGTGAATGGGAACTAATCTATCCTAATCGTCGTCCACTGCCATAATCTTCTCTAGCAAATAAAGAAATATATTGAAATGCTATGGAATTAACACTTCTTCTAAACTGTACACTGTTCCTCTCACTTCTCAATGTAACAATGAAGCGCCAAATACAAGTTGCATTCGCAAATTCATATTACTGTCAAGAATATCTTAAATGAATGTCTATATGCCAACCATTAATATTGTCTCAACATCTGTAACATATGACATCTCTTAACCAGTTATTCACGTCAAACGAATTCGATATTAACTATAACTCATGAAGCTCAGAGCAAGTAGCAGTAGCAGTAGCAAGAGAATTTGGTATAAATCACAATAATTGGCTTAATATAGAGGGTTTATTACTCTTTCGACACAATCTCTCTTCGAGTTCCTCAAAAGTCAACTTCAAATCAATATACGAAACAAGAAGTTGCACTATAGAACAGCTCTGACCAACTTGGACTACTGAGAGTTGCTTAAAAAAGAAAAAAAAAAAACGTTTGTTTCTTCAAGTAAAAATTAACGTCGTCAAGAACTCCATCAAGCCGATCTAAAGTGAGGAACTTGGGAAAGCATTACTTCAATCATCAGAAATCCTAAGGTCAAAGTAACCATAAAACACACAGAACTGGCCGAAACTTAAACTAATCTTCACACCAAGCTCCATAAAGTCCATCAAAAAGTAAGATCTTTAGTTTCAAAATCAGAAAAATCCCCTTCAAATTAACTGGGGGAGTCACAAGCTGAGAGCAACTAATCACAACAAATCAAGAGTAAAACTTTAAGCAATCAAGTCAAAATCAGTAATTTGCACAACAAACAAGGCACGATTTGCCACTAGCTAGAATTCATTAAAATTCAGCTGAAAAATCCCTTAGATAAAAAAGCACACACAAAAAGAATATTTGAACAGAATCTTCTCAAGTAGCTCACCACTGCTATCAGAGAGCCCGTAGTCCATTGCGAACTCTGAAAAATCAACCTTTGACTAAAGCAACAGTACACCGAAGTCGAAGAAGCTCAAGGACAGCGAAAGTTGCGTCGCTTTCTTCGGAAGCTCGAGCTGGAAAAACCTAGTTCGGGTCGAAACTGGTCAAATCACAGAAATTGGTACAATTCGAGGCATGAATCGGAACTTGAAGCTAAGAGAAGTTGAATTCGAAGGTCGGAGAGGCTCAGAGAAGACGATCGATCGGTGAAGGAGAGACCGAATTGCGGCTTGGGAGTGTTTTCTTCGAATTGTGGGGCGAAATTGTAAATTTGAGGAGTTTAGGGACACCAAAATTTATTTTTATTTTTATTTTATTTATTTCTGTATTTGGAAATTAGGGCAAAGAGATTGGAGAGTGGGATCTGTACGAACAAGAACAATTGATCGGACGAGATCGGTCGGGGAAGTGAAGGCGGACTTGAAACGAGTTTATGGCGCATTTCCTTTTTCAGTTCATAGTTCTTTTGAGTTCCGCGCCGGCCATTGTCTGATTGGCCTTTTTGAAACGCGTTTTTTTTTGGCCTTTTGATTGTAAAATGCGTTTCTTTTGTGGATCAAAATCCTCTTCGTTTCTTGTTTTGTCTTTTGTAATTCTTTTCTAAACATAATCATCGCCCTCTAATCTTGATTAGTTAAGAGTTTAAAGTTTCTGATCTCTTCTTATATGAATCTTTTAAATCACAGCCTCTCCAAGGCCGTGAATTGTTTTTTTCTGAATAAATAAACGCAGAATCAAAACCTTGCTATAAATTGCAAGCCATTCTTATTATGATTGATAGCGACGAAATTATGTAAGGGAATGCGCCATATAAATGGAAAGCATTTCTAGTCTTTTATTTAAGAGTTTTTTTGGGTGGAAATATTCACATCATTAGATTATGTTAAAAATCATTTTTTTCTATAAATCTCGTGTTGGAAAACAAATATCTATTAATAAATTAAGGTAGTGTTTGGTTAAGGGTGGTGCGAACCATAAACTCAGTTATGAATAATATAAAGCTCTCACATATTATAGTAAAAAGAAAAAGTTGCTACAGTGTAAAGCTCTCACATGCTACAGTAAAAACGGTTTCCATCAATTATTCCCACCACTAGCCAAACGCCCTATCATTTTCAATACCTATGGTAAAATTTGGTGTGGTTATAAGAAATGAATTTGGTGTGATGACCCATCTTTTCAGGCAGTCACTTTACTTTTATTAAACATCATTCTTAAACAGTAATCTTACTTACTTAGTAAGAAAATACTGAATTAAATTTTTTTTTCTTTCAACATTCTTTAAAACGTACTTAAAACTATTGCGACCTTTGTCACCATTCAAGTTGAGACCTCGCTCAACATCTGTCTTTAAAACCATTTCAAATCGTTCCTTAAACTTAACAAGGAACGTTTATTAAAACATAGCTTAAAACTTCACGTTATAATTTTATAACACATTTAGTACAATGTATCTTAAAACTTTTGAAAACATTTCTGAAAAACTCTCATTTTCTTAAAACTTCATAAACACTACATTAAACAATGGAAAGCCTTTTCTTTAAATAGCGGAAGCAAAACCATGGTGGTATTCATACCCAAATCTTCGCATCTGCCCTTCGCAGCACCAGTTCTTTAAACGGGTCCTACTGGTTGCCCATAAAACTACCTACAACATGAAAAACTTCTTATGAGCTTACGCTCAGTAAGTTCAAATATAAACTCACAAACATTTGAAACATGCTTTAAAAAATTTTCTCATAAAAGCCTTTTTCTTAAAACGTTTCTTCGAAACGTTTTTCATAAACCTTTCTAAAACGTTTTTTCTAAACGCTTTTCATAAAACATTTAACAAGCATCAATCCTCAAAATGCTTTTCATAAAGCGTCATTTATAAACCTTTTTCTTGTAACCATAAAAATGTTTTCATAAACATTTCACATAGAACATTTCTCATAATGTTTTTCATAACATAAAAATGTTTTGCATAAACATTTAACATAAA